>VZRW01010960.1:1427-50697 GCA_013398125.1 Aegotheles bennettii | reverse complement strand
CAGCGCCCTCCGCTCATCACCAGCGCCCTTCACCCGCACCTGCGTCCCATGAGCTCCCCGGGGCGGGGGGGCCGTGCAGGCGGTGGCCCCTCGGGGGGTCACGGTGAGCCCCGCGGGCACGCCCGCCCGAGCGGGTGCCCCCAGTGCCAGCACTGACCCCGGCGGGCAGCACGGGGCGGGAGCGGGCCCGGGAGATGTTTCGCCAGATTCTAGGAACAAAACTTTCCTAAACATCACGGAACACAAGGAACCCTCGCGGCGGGAACACCCCAGCACCGACAGCAGCCCCGCGTCAGCAGCGTGAGCCTCACCGCGCTTCCCAGCGCCGCTGGATCGAGGGGAACAGAACTGACCGAAACGGGAACAGCCCTGACAGATCCCCAGGGGGAGAGAGGTCAGAGAGTCCCGAGACCTGATGGGGCAAGGACCTCCCGAAAGGCTGCTCAGGACACACTCTCCTCTCTGCAGAAACATCTCACAGCTTGCGCCCGAGAACAGGAGGAGCCTCTCCAGCCCGCAGCCGTGATTCCAGGCGGGAAGCGGACAGTGCAATGTCAGACTGGGCACTGCAGGGCGAGAACAAAAGTGAGATGGAGAAATACAAGTGTGAAATACAAATACAAGAACTAAATTACAGTAATCCAGCATGCTCAAAATTTTTAAGAAAAGAAACCTCTGCTAGCTGAAGGACAAATATTTACTGCCATGAAGAAAGGCATTCAAAATACAGATGAAAGAGACAGGCTGCTGTCATTACACCATGATCTACCTTCACGTTACACTTCCTCAGAGCCAAGAAGAGGACTTTGGGGGCTCGAGTCAGCTGTGTCAACCAAAAGAGATCCAATTTTTAAAGTTGCTTTCTTGCCTCACCTGTCACCTTCTCATAAACCATGAAAAGAAATAATTAACTGCTAAAGCAGAGGGTTTGGAGCCAGAGCTCCCAGCTCCCAGCCTTCGGCACAGGCATATCAGTAAACCTCTTAGATTGCAATGGCTATTGATGACAAGACACATCCACCTCACACCTTACTGCTTCATGAGCAGTGAGGACAGCGGGGCTGGAGGGGCAGGAGATTTGCTGCACCACTCATTGCCTTTCCCATGACATCTGCAGGACAGTCTGGCTCTGATGTAAGACACCCATGGCCTGTTCTGGGAAACACCCAGCTCTGATCCCTCCTTTTCCTGAAGGCACTTTGCAGCTCAGAAGCAATCCCTCTCTCCAAACCTGCATGGTCCTGCTTCCCAACTGGAAAATCCCTAGTTCAAAACAGGCATTTGGGAAGACTGGACCAGCTGCTTTCTGTGCAGCATACAGATGCTTTTGGATTGAAGTGTCATGGGCCATCACCTAGAAGGCCACCAGCTCTTTGCAATTTGAAAGTTTGGAACAACCCATTCCTATACCATATATGACAGCAAAATCCTGTCATACGAGGTAAAACCCTGCAGCTTTCTGCTCCTTAAACACTGCAAGGTGGCACAGAGGACAGGCACAAAATACAAGGGGAAAGCAAGGCAGAGTTCAAAGCTCAATTTCAGACAAATTGTCTATTTTGCTCCCAGATCAATCCTCCAAGCTCAGGCTGGCAGAGGCAATGCTGTGGCACTACAATTTGTTCTCCTGGTCTTTCTAAGAGGTTGGCCTAAAAAAGTAAGACAGGTTTTAACCCATGAGTTTAGCTTCATAAAAGAACAGCAATGGGAGCTCCTGCTGCAGTGCATGGGAAGAGGGGAAGCAAAGGGTGTAATTTCAGAGAAGGAAGACACTGTAAAATTAAAATCTGGTCCCTTGCTTTCCCTCCTCCAAAACTAATTAATGATATTCTAAGTATTATGCTTTATGATGGAAGAACCAGGCATTAAGGTGGCAAGTGATGGACAGGCAGCCTATGCATGCGGAGTGTCAGGGCACAGAGCAGCTGCTGCACACATAAGACATTTAGGTGAGTCACTGCAGGTTTTTGTAGGCAATTTCCTTAGATGAACATGCAGCCCTTAGCTGTGTGCCTCCCACATTCTTCCCAGATAAGTTTCCTCTGCACTCTTTGGACCTCCTTATCAGCCACATGATCCACCAGGTCTTACTTGCAGGATGTGAGCCAGATTGCCTGCTGATTCTCTTCCCGGAGAAGGCATGACCCTGCCTGAGGGAAGCAAGGCAGAGCAGGCAGCCACACATGGTGGGAGCACACCAAATCTGCTCCAAGGGTGGCAGCTCTGAAGGTGCATTTCCATAGCTTGCATTTCCATAGCGTCACGCTGGCAAAGAATGGCAAGTGCTGGGGAAAGACTGACTCGGCAAGGTTGAGAAGAAGGCTCTTCACCAGCCTTTCAGATACAGAGGTCGCGGGCGTGCAAGGGTCAGCAACTACTCTTAATATTCACCAAAGTAGCAACAACAAAGGCAAGCTGGGGAAAGGGAAGCGTTCCTGTGGAGTCCCATCTTCACTCTGGATACCAGTCTACAATGAAGTTATTTCAAACCGCCCATAGGTTAAGCTACAGCTTTCATCCCAATAGCAAAGTTCCCGCTGAGCTCTGCCTGCAAAGGCACATCAAGCAGAGACAGTAGGATGACATCTAACCTCACCCAGCTCGCTGCAGCAGCCACCTTTCTCAGCCAGGCTGGTAATTTAGATAACAGAAGAGAGCGTGTCAAATGCATAACATTTAATAAGACCAGAAGAAGGTCAGCAGTCCTGTCGGAGCAGCACTTTAAAAGCTCCCATCTGATATAAATGTTATCTTGGACATCAGCAGTGCTTGGTAAATGAAGAGACAAGTTCCATCTTCCAAAGCAAATTACATGAATGATGCTTGGCTTTGATGATGATTCCTAGGAGGCAACTCTCGTATTTCCCCTTCATACACCAGGGCACTAACCAGAACACCAAGGTCACTTACTGCTTTCTCATTCAAACAATCTGGATTATGTCTCCCTGAAATCATTACCACGTTGTGGCAGCAGCTGGGCAGCCCAGTGAAAGCACTTTGCTCTGTACAGCTGCCAGGAGCACACCAGCGACCCAAGGAACAGAGCACCCGGCCACAGCCACGAGCAGCGCGCTGGGACACAGTGGCAACCACAGCAGCTGGCTGTCCCAGCAAAATGATCAAATTTTCTCCCTCAGGTTTGTTACTTGGGTGATGTCAGAAGCTCTTCCAGGTCTTGACACCACGTAACACCTACACTTTACAGCCTGGGTGTCAACAAACCTATAGTGAACTGGCACCCAAGCGTGTTCCCTTCCCAACCCATGTTTCTCTAGATCCAAAGATGTGGCTGTCACTAGAACAGGTCACCTACCTGTTTTCTTCCGTGGCGTTTCCATTGTGCATGGAGCACTGCAGAGGGACATGGCCAGCCCCCCACAGCCACAACCCATGCCAGCCCCGATGGAAAGTGATGGCGGGAGCAGCGCTCTTGCCCCGCAGCCTCCGCTCTGCTGTGGGCACTGCCTTAGCAGCAAGGTCTGGTCAGCAGCAAGTGCTTCGTACCACCCTCGTGCTTTGCTGAGGCAGGCAGAGCTCTGAGAGCACACGAGGAGTTAAGCTTTTTCTTACAAAATGTGTAAAGATGTGGTCTGCACACTTGGTGAGCTGCAGCAATTGTGGGCCAAAACATTTTGCTGCATATTTCTGAAATTATTTGTCAGAAAAGAACGTCAATGACATAGAAAATTAGTTGCAGATGTAACCTTTTCAAGCATCGATAATAACTTAAGACATTTGAAACTAAATCTTAACTCATGAGTGTCTACATCACACGGAGCAGTTTCTGAGGCAAGGGCTAGCAGATCAGATGCAGAACTGTAACAGATCCCTGCAGTGGTGCCCCCCTCCAGCTCTCCCACTTAGCAAAGAACAATTAGATTCTTGCATTTACCAAAGCTGCTTTGCTTCTTGGGACCCTTTTCCCTGATTCCCAGGCTGCTCCTGGACCCAGCAGGCATTCTTGGGTGGGGATAGATGCTTCCAGACCAGGTCCAACGTCCCAGTCCCACAGTGTGCTGAAATCAGGAGAGTCAGAGTGCTTTATCTGAGGGCAACATAAGGGCAAAGGCACTTGGCAAGAAGGATGCTTCAACACCAGCTCATCCACACCACCCCATCCCCCTGCCCCAGCGGCCCATCCACACCCTGAACTCCTCGGGCAGTGCCAGTGTTGTTCTCAGACACACGAAGGATGGGGACCCCCCCAGAACACACGGATGCGAATGCTGCAGATGGAGGAGGATTTCAATGTGTCTCAGGATGTTCAGCAGCATCCTCAGCTCCGTGTGCTCATGGCATGGGCACATCTGCAGCTTCAGGAGCTTTCCTGTGGCTCAGAGTCCAATGGAACCATCCCTGTGATGGGTCTCCCGACGCAGCCAGATAACCAGTGCTGCCACCACACTGATATTTCTGTAATGAATATCACTGCTGTGTTCTCAGAGGCACATGCTCAAGGAATTTAACTACTTTAATACAATGGGCTCAAATTGCAAAGAATGTTTGTGCATCAGTGTGAAATCAGAAATTTGGGGAGCGGGTGCTTTATCTGTCAAAGGCCAACATCAGGGGGCTGACAGAGCAGGCAGTGGGAAGCTGGATTGCATTTGATACGCATCAGCCCATCAAACACAAACAGCCTTTAAAGTGCTGAAAGGCCGAGACAGCGCCGTTACGGGCAGTAACGGCCCCGCGGGGTCCGACCAGGAGCGCTCCCCAGGAGCTGTGCTGGACCCGCTCGGCTCTCCTGGCCTGATCTTTGCTCCATAAATCACAGGAAAAGGGATACTTCTTAACAGCTCAAATTAAGATAAAATGCCTTCATTGTCAGGCCAGCAGCTCCCTGTGCCACCCCTGGCCATGTGTCACTGCCAATTGGAGGGTGTGGGATGCCCTGCCCGGGGACGTGCCAGTGGCAGACCTGCTGCAGCCACGTGCAGATGGACCGAGCGATGGCTCCCACCGCCTGACACCCATCCCTCCACAGTCCTGCTAGAGCTACCAGTGTCCGAAAAGAGCTGAACTTCAATTATTCCAGGGGGGAAAAAACCACAAAACCCTTGCCTTCAGATTAGTCCCCAGACATCCACCCCGAACAGAGCCTTTCTGCAGCCCCCACTGCTGAGCTCGGTCCCAGCACCTGGGCCCTGGCACCGGGCACAGGCTGCCCTCAGGCTTCTCCAAGGGGCTCCACAGCCAAGGGGAAGAAATAACATAGCCCCAACATGTGAAAAACAGGCCTTTTTCAAAAAGCAAAGCCTCAAATAGTAAGTGAAGAAAAAGGCAGGGGGGAACATGCCTGAGTGACCCCTCTGAGCCACCACCAGCACAGCACAGCGTCTCTCATCCAAGCACATAATACCCAACTCCCCCACCACCCCTGCCCCAGCATCGAGACCCCACGCACCAGGGAATGCAGGGGAACAGATGGATTTTCCATGGGAAGGAGCTGTGAGGGCTCCTTCCGGTCAGACGTGTCAGCCCCGCAGAGCCACGTGTGCAACTCATCAAACCCGCTCCCTTCACTGGGACTGCAGCCCTGGGAGGGGCTTCAGGGCATGTTCAGGATGAAATGCCCCTCAGCCTGGCACAAGGCAGTGATTCACAGGGTTGACAGTTGGAGCCTGCACCCATCGTCTCTACGTACTCAAACCACCAGATTTTCCTCTTCCAGGTGCTTCTTGTCAATGAGACAGAGCCATGGTGAAATACGAAGTTGCACTGAAGCAGCAGCAATCTCTCAACACAATGGGCTGCCATCACCAGGACTTGTAAGCAAGAGCCTTGATAAGGTGTGCACATTCACAAGGCAAACATGCCTGGGAGGTTATTCACACACTGCACAAGCTGCTGGGGTCATCTCAGGCCGAACCCTGCACAGAACCATGCGAGCGTGGGGAGACCTCAGAGCTGAGGGCATCAGCCACTGATTAGGGAAAACAGCAATTCCCAGTCTTATCCCATCAAGAACAAGGAACCTTGAGGGTCCAGGAGTTGAGATCGTTTGATTTAATTACAAATATAACACACATCTCTTTATTTTTATTATCCTTGGAAATGTAAATAGTTTAAAGCAGACTGGAAAGCAGTGCTGCTGGGTGAGAAGTCCACAGCAGACATGGTGTTTGCTTATAAGGGATCTCAGGATTAAACCATTGACCATTTCCCCAGGACCGCTGCAGAACAGGTGGGGAGCAGAGCACCAAGCCTGAGGCTCTACCAGGCAGACAGCACTGTCACAACCCGAATCTGGCATCTCCCAGCCCCACCATGACACAGGGGAGCCAAGATCTCCCTGACCCAAAGTGCTCACAATCCCCACAGCCTTGCCACGCTGCTGCCTCTCCCCACAGCCAGGCTGGCTTCTCCAGAGCGGCAGCAATGGCCCTCGTACACGTGGGCCTGCCCATGAGCAGGACAGGGACTTTGCGGGGCAGGGTCTCTCGTTCCTTGCCCTTTTCCCTGGGAAGGTTGAACCACATATGTGCATGGTGCTTCCTTGCATCTCCAAGAGCAGATGCAATGGTGATGGGGCCAGGAGCACAGTCATGTCTGGAACCCTTCAGTTCCTCTAAGAGAGAGGAATTATTTTCCATGAAAGTTAACAAAACGCTTGGACATTATGGATCACATGTAAATGAAATTGCACAGCAATCCCATGCAGAATACCTGGTTTTATTCCTGAAGGACAGGATTCACTTGACTTAGGCATGAGCTGCTCTGTGAGAGGCTTGGAGCCCACGACTCGGCACGGTACCCCTCAGGGAGCCGGGCAGTCTCATGCAACAGCAGCCTGAGAAAGGCACAGCGTTATTACTGGCAGGCAGCAGGAACCTGAGACAAACTCATGATTTTTCTGGGTTTCATCCCAAAACACATTTCTCAGGGCTGAGTGATACTCTGAGTTGCTGGGCAGAGCAAGACTTGGGAGCACAAGCCACAGAATTCGGACCATTTAAAAACACAAGCCCTGCTCCGCCACGCGACCACGCGGTGTTGGACCAGCACCTTCCCAGCTCAGCCCCTGCCGGAGGCTAAACGGCACCAGCAACCGGGGGAAGGGAGGAACGAAGGAAGGAACGAACGTGCTCCACTTCGTGGCCAGCCCAGCGCGTGGATGCGAAGTGGCACGCAGGGACGTGCCAGTGCTGCAGCAGCCCTGGCCGGCGGTGCCGGGTTAGGGTCGGGGTGCTGGTCCCGGTGCTGTGCACAGGTTATTGCAGGAGTCCCACACGTGTCCACGCCTCCCTGCACCCCCCCACAACAACCATGCCGAGCATGTCCAGCTCTGTTGTTTCAGCCATACTGCAGAGGCACCGGTTTACTTGGGAATCATATGTTTGTGCCCTGGTCCTCACTGTATTCAGAACAGTTTCTCAGCTTCAATAAGCCCCTTGTTAAAGCCTTTTCCCTTCTGTAATCTCATCAAACTAACCAAAAAGAGTTTGTTCTGAAATAGAGTCCCGTTTTAGAACCTGGCTTCCTACAGGAGATCTCCCCATGCGCTCTCGGCCCCTTGGCCACAAAAGGGGTCTGCTTGTCCTAGCGCGCTCACAAAACACTGCCGTCTGTTTGGGTTAGTCAGCAGGGGGTTAATGAAAAGCCCGGCCCTGGGGACTCCCACCTTATCTGCAATCATGAATTTATTGAAGAATGTGTTAATGTGCTGGATTTTATTCATCAGGGGTCAGGGCTTTTCAAATTCTTTCTCCCAGCTCCCCCTCTTTCCATCCCTCCCCAGTAAGCTCACAATGCTGTTTAAACAAAGGACTCCCAACACAAAGAGCAAATTTACACAGTAAAGTTTTCTTGCAAGCCCAGAGCAGAGTCTGGAAGAATTCCAGCTTTATAAAGAGAAAAGGGGGTGGGGGGAGAAAGGGGGAAGGGAGAGAGGGGCATTTTGCAGAGGATAAAAGGAAATTGAGAAAAGTTCCCACCTCCTGAAGCTCAGCACTGAATATTCTGCACCAGTTAACCCCAATGCCTTACAAACCCTTGAGGATGTTTCAGCAGGAGATGAACACCAAACTGTTCAGCCCCCTTCAAGAATGAGGCTGAAATTAATGTTTTAACATCAAATTTAGGGTGGCATTTCAACAGCTTCTTTGCCTGTGGACTAATAACAGCAGCCCCCTAAAAGGGCACAGCAAACAGTAACCAGGGCTCACAGTTTTTCACACGTGCCAGTTTTACGGGTGATATAAGCAAGATATTACAGGAAATAATGAGACTAAGCAATG
The DNA here is from genome assembly GCA_013398125.1 of Aegotheles bennettii. NCBI lineage: Eukaryota > Metazoa > Chordata > Aves > Caprimulgiformes > Aegothelidae > Aegotheles > Aegotheles bennettii. The sequence continues at coordinate 42,457 of VZRW01010960.1, read as the reverse complement.
ACTTGCAGGCCTTGGGGTGCCTGCGTGACCAAAGCCAAGTGAGAACATGGAGGAGCCTCTGCTCCCACCTCCCGCATCCCACCCATGTGCCACGCACCACCCCTGCACCAGAGGCCACAGGGTCCTGCGGGTGCTGCCCCATGCACCCACCCAGCCGGGCTCTGCCCACGCTCAGCGCCACCGCTGCCGGCGCTGGAACCGAGGTGGTGGGAGTCCAGCACAGCCCGTGCAGCCGGCGGGCTCTGTTCCCCGTCCATCACTTCCAGCAGCTGGGGAGAAAGGCTGTTTGGTTCGTTGTTTTAATTTTTCCCCCCAGTGCTCTGTCAATTTTAGTTGCACTGGTCAGAGCTCTGGGAATTCGAGACCAGGGAGCAATCCCGCACTAATTAACCAACGACGACCTAAATGATTTTCTTCAGGTCTTGTCACCTCCGCTTCCTGCACTATCATTAATAAGCTCTGGCAGTGTCTCAGAAAGGAGAGCTCAGGACCGACACCACCTCTCCTCCCACCTCTGCCCAGCAGGCCCAGTGTTACAGAGCTGACCTGAGGGAAGAGTTTTCAGGCATTTTACAAGCAAAATGTACACAATGTCATTGGCCATAAAGCCAAAAAAGCTGAAGCTGCTGGGGAGGCTACAAATGCAGGGAAGTCACTGCTCCAGGCACGTAGCCTTGAGACTTTTAGAAACACTCAATTCATACTAAAAGAAAACCTTCATAATTGCATTTTCTAACAAGTTTCTCAGCCAAAAGGTTGATATTGAGCCAAATTTTTACTCCCGTGTTTATTTACTTTGTTTTGCAGGGAAAGTGATGCCTTCTGCCATACTCTCATAAAACCAGCAGGTCTGTAAGCAGCTAGCACAGGCAACAGCCTGGGCGAGGGGGTCAAATGGCTCAGGGAGTCACACAGAGCCCACACGCAGTGACACATCCCGCTTCCCTGTCTCTCTTTGCTGCAGCTCTGCCCTGCTCCACCACACGTGTTCCTGCCACAGCCCGGCAGGTTCAGAGAGGAGGCTCTGCAGGCAAACAGCTTCTAACACCCAATGGCCAAACGGGTGTGAGAGCCGTGCCAAGCTCTGCCCCACTCGCTGCCCCACAGGACAGGAGGCACCCGGTGATGGGCGGCTGCAGAGCAGCCAAGCAGATCTCGGCACACAGGATCCAGCTGCGCTGCCGATGGATCCCTGACTGCTAAACATACAATACATATTTATAGGGTCTCCTCCACGACAGGAATGCCAAAGCCTCATACAGAAAATAAAGGACATAATTAAATCAGTTAAATGGCTGGGGAAAAGAGACACAGCCACAGCCAGATTTCAACTCTCGGCACAGTCTCAGGGTACGGGGAACAACGATGAGGAGAGCAAGAACTACAAAAGCTCTCTCATCAACTACTTGCTTTTCTTTAGTTAATAAACTATAATCCCTGCTTAACGGACACAGACCAGAAAGGAGCCTCTGAGCATGGAGCACCAGGCACAGAGACGAGGGTTCGGAGCAAGCAAGCACCGTGCCAGCATCACCAGAGGTCACAAACATTACCAGACAAGAAGTAAAGCCAGTACAAAGAGTAGGAAAGCAAAGATCAGACAGTTTATTTGAATCTGTTACCGTGATGCACAGTGAAAGGCGAGCTCTGGCTTTTTGGTGGCGGGAGCTCCACGAGTGCTGCTGGCACAGGAGGGGCAGCTCGGGCTGCTGGCAGCTGCAGGAGCCTTGCACGGGAGATCTGGCTGCCAAGAATCGGCCGTCGCACCAGAGAAGTCGCGTGAATCCAGGTATAGACAGTGCTCAGGGCCGGCTCCACTGGGATACCGAGGGCAGCGAGGGGGCAGCTCTGGGGCTGCCCCACGGTGGCTGCTTTCGCCCCCTGGCCAGCGGCACTGGGATGGCTCCAGCCACCACCGTGCTGCAGGAACGTCCGTCCCCTCCAGACAAGCTCCAGAGCCAGAGGTGACAAGAGGAGAAAGAAAAATGTTGTGAAGAGAGAGGGCACCCCGAGGCGAGCAGGACAGCCTGGAGAAGCCCAAGCTGGCGTTTGGGCAGTGGCTGAGAGTGAAGCTGCACCAAACGTTTCAATACCCAGCTCAGAGGGTCCTGACGGTCTCCACATACAGGGTCACCATCCCGCAAGTGCCTCTGGGGACAGGCTGGAGAGAGGTCAGGAGCCATCAGTGGGATGGAGGAACACCAGAAGCTCCCAGACACCAGACCAGACTGGTTTCCCACAGGGGAACCAGTACCAAGGGGGTGGTCTCATCTTCTGTGGGTCTCTACTGCGAAGAAGGAACTGCACAGCTGCCAGGAACGCTGCCTGTATTTTTCTCTCAGGATCAAAAAGAAGTCCAAGCTTAAAAAGACAACACTGAAAAAGTAATTTAAATAATTTCAGTAGTTCGGGGGAAAAACATACACAGTACTTACACAGCAAGAACCCAAAACCTGTGAAAACAGAAGATTCACTTCTCAGAAGGGTTGCACACAGAGAAAAAGTAAGCAAGTTATTTGTTTTTAAAGCCAGTTGCAAAGTATCTAACATATAATTACCAGATTTAATGAGAGAATGTTTCAAAACAAAATAGCTTTTTATAGCTAAAATTAACAATTTCTGTCTGCTGCCTCTGGACCTACCCAACACAGTGAGAGGTGAGATCACATCCATAAAGCTTCTCTTCCATACATCCTTTTGTCCCTTCAAGAATACTACAATCATGGTTTGAAAATTACAGAAAGCTTTCTCCCTCAGCTAACCTGAAATAGCTCTCAAAACAGTTTCATTTTTCCATTTCTATTTTGAATGTTACAATGGATGTTACATTTCTATTTTGAATGTTGGGATGGAATGCAATGTCTTGGTACTTTGGTTATGTTTTGATGCATCATGTATGAGTTACCAGACACCTCAGTGTACAGAAACGCTGCCGAGATGCAGCCAGAGCCTCTGCACCTCAGTGTGTGCCGATGGAGAAGAACACGTGAGGCTGAGCACCGCCGCCGTGTTTCCTGCAAGCACAAAAGATGCAGAGGTTGTTTCTTCAGTTCAAAAACAGCATGTTTGAACATTGCCTTGCCTATTGCACATTTTTTCTTTTTCCTTTGGAAAATACCATATGACATTTCTCCTGCAGGACTCCTTGAAAACTCAGAGGAATGTGAAAGGATTAAGAGTTTGAAATCTGAGTAACAGAGAGGAAGGGATTTTTAAGAATCTTGGTAAGAGCTCTGGCCTGTTTACTTTCTATTCACAGAATTCAGCTCAAAAATCTTGCCAGAAGTGCTGTGGAGGATCCAGCACTCCAGCTTGCAATAAGGCCAGGAGGAACCTCGTTCTGTACCAGGGATTTTCCGAATCTGGGGAGGAGCATCCCCACAGTTCAGCTGCTGCTCCTGGGCAGGTTTGTTCCTCATCAAGCCCCGTTTACTGCAGATGGGGCAGCTCAGCAAACCTCACACATTTGCTGTCTGTTATAGCAGAGAAAAAATTACTTTAGCTAAAAAGCCATTTCCCATCACCCCAGTTAATTCCAACCTTCACGATCCCCATGTCCGTCACCATCCGCACTGGGCAAGGGGCTGGGTCCGGCAGCAGGGTGCAGGGATGAGGCTGCCGGAGCAGACAGGGAGCTGGGTGCAGGCAAAAGGTGACCTGGAAGCACCGGGAACAGACGGCATCCCCACGCCGTCCACAGCCATCGGCGCCGAGCAGCCCCGGCAGTGGGAGAAGGCGGCTGACAGCGAGGATTGCCCCGGACCATGGGAAACCTTTGTTCCGATTGCTGCGAGGCTCAGGGTTTACCTGCACATGCAGAGCATCACTTCGCTTCTTCATTTTAGGGGAAAAAGGACTGACAATGAAAATCAACAAACATGGCATGAAATATACAATAGCCACCATTAACATCATATTTATTGTTATTTAGTTGCTCAGTAAAACATATACAGATATGTACAATATGCATGAATACAGAAGACTGCACTTTACATATTTAAAAAAAGGAAAAAAAATAACACTCAGTTTCATGAGCTATTGTCACAGTCTTCCAACCAAGCATTTAAGAAATGAATTTAACAAGAATAAAAAAAAAAAAAAAAAAAAGGAAAAAAGATTACAGGATTGCCTAACACACAGCAGAGTCAAGTTTTCATATTTTACATGTGCAATAACATTTTTCAGAAGAGTTTGCTATGCAGTACAGATTACCAGTGTTTTGAGGTTTTGTGGTTTTTTTCCATTAACCAAATTTAGTACAAAGAAATAACATCCTTTTGCTTAAGGCTGTTTTAAAGCTGTAATATTCTTGGGTAGTGAATAGTGATAAAGTTATAACTTCTGAAATCACAGCCTGTAGTTTCATCAGTCAGAATCTATGAGCGGATGGACTCAAACCAACAATTTTAATAGAGAATTTCTAAGACAAAATTAGACTATTTCCTCCATTAGCCTTAAGCAATAAAGGAGAAACAATTCTATAAAAATGGGTTATGCTCTTACACACCATCCATTGAACAGCTGTGAATCTAGTACTTAAGAAAACCTTACACTGCAGCTTAACAAAAATAATCACAATTTACCAGATTTGTTTCTGTCTGCATCCCCCCCTCCCGCCCCCCAGCAGCCGACACAGCCACTGCCCCGTGCTCACCTCACCCCATTCCTCCCGACAAAAGGTGTGAGCGTTTTGCCTCCCTGCTGGTGCCTGGAAGCCTCAGACCTGTTCCTGGGGAAGGGCAGACGGCCTCAGAATGACCACGCAGACATTCAGTATCTGAAACGGGTCCCTAAATGACCCTGGTGACACAATTCTGATGCTCATTCCCTTCCACCTCAGCCACACAATGACATCCTTACCTATTTGATGGAAGTCACAATAACTAAATGAGTCTAAACCCTCTCTCACTGATGCCCTGACAGCCAAGCTAGGATAGCAGAGACCGAGTGACCCTGGGAAAAAGTGACCTGGAGAAAATTCACAAGAGTATTTCATAAATGAGGCCTATTCTTCCTTTTTCTTGGCAAAGAGATCTTTTCTCACTCCTCCCAATTCGAATGCAAGAGAGATTTTGCTCAGTTTGCTAGCACATTTTGACTCGAAGGCTAAGTGCCGAGGTTCTGTTAACAGGTACCGAAGGAGTCAAAGAGCTGGGTCAGGGCAGTGATGCCCGGGTCCCGCCGGCCCGGCTCCCAGGCATGGGGCTGTGCCGGAGAACCTGACACGCAGGGCAGGGCAGGAGGGGTCTCCAGAACAAATGTGAAGCCACATTTCAGCCGCTGTTCATAACACAAAGCAAAGATTGTGCATACCTTAGCGGCACATTTCCCACAGGTCTTTGACTTCTTGGTACAAGCTCCCTCCATTTGGAAGCCCTGCAGGACAAGCAGGGACAAGTTGATGTTGTCCTGGCTTTACCCCATCCCTTGGGGAACACGTAGCTCACAAAACTTCACCCTCTCTTGCACTGGCTCACCCTCTGAAGGATGCAAGCCTCGAGCCATGCAGCTCAGCAGCAAGCAGAGGCCAGCGCTCAGACACAGCTCAGCTCTGCCACCCACCTGCCTTTGACCCAGCTCAGGCTGACACTGTCTGTGCCTCAGTGTCCCTCTCCAAAAGAGCACAACTTACCTCTTGCACAACAGGCTTTTACTGACAGCTCTCAAACATGCTTCAGTTGGAAGTCTTAATATTCAGAAAATTAAATAATTTGAATTCTTACCATGCAGGGCTATGCTGATATTTTATATTTGCTAAAAAAAATTATCAGTGCATTCAGTGTCAAATTAATGGAGAAAATGAGTACAACGAAATTACTGCAGGCAACACAAGCTTTGTGACAAAGCTCCAGCCTTCTGCATGTGCTGTCAGTACCAAAAGCACCAGGCCACCAGCATGAGGTGATGCCTGTCCTGGTCAGTCACATGTACCGTTCCTGTTCTGATCTTTGGCAAAAAGCAAAGAAACCATAAAAGCACAGCTTGATCCTGGTGCTGTGAGGCTGTCCTGAGGAGAGCTCACAACATCTCCTTTTGCTCAGTTGATGATGGCACTTAAATTAAGCAAGACTAAATGAATAGGTTAGCAAAAGAATCGCATGTGACCACATTATTCAGCAAACCTACACGGACAGTGAGGCCCAGAAGACAGTCAGACACTGGTTTTACCTCCTCACTATCTAAAAATCTGGTCATCCCCCTGCATCCACCCCACAGGCCTGGCAGTTTCGGCCACGCGGGCTCGCGCTCTTCCACACCACACAGCTCGGCAGGTGAGGACACATCCCCTGGCTTCAGTACAGCACATCCTTCTCATTTCAAGGGACTTAAAACTCTTAGGATTCCATTGGGTTTTAAGGAATTGCTTCCACTTCATGTTTCTATGAGCAAGTGAAAAAGTCCTGAGTGAACGAGAACAGCTCCCAGAGAGAAGCACAAGCTGCAGAGAGCAAACCAGAAGGAAAGGGTGGGTGAGTCCAACTAAGTCATGGCATTTCTACTTACAGGAGGATTTCTCTTTAAAAGCAATCTGCAATGTCTGATGGAGCGTTCTCAGAGAGGTCTCTTCCCGGTAGTGCAGGGTGTGCATCCCTGACCTCAGGAAGCCTGAAAAACCTGTTCTCTTCAACAAGGCAGGAAAAACTAAAAACAAAGAAGTGAGCCATGGGGCTGCACTCTGTACAGGAATGCCACCAGACCAAGAAGGCTTCCCAAATGTTCAGCTGTAAGTGCTGAAATGCAGTATCATGTGTCTTGGCATGTGTTTCGCTGGGGTTACTCCAAAACCCACCCAGCTGGGACTGGCAGGAGCTGCCAGGACAGGGTGAGAGCTGCAGACCAATGCCCCCAGCCAGCACAGAACCCCCCTTAGCTCAGCAGCCCCCAAGTGCTCTGCTAGGCAGGATTTAAAGTTAAACACATATTTGGGTGAACTGGGACTTCAGAAATCCCAGACAAAGAGGCACCTTCCAGAATGGGGGCTGGACATTACGGCGCTACCAAGAGGTGTGGTGACAGGGATGTTTTGTTGTCGGTACAAGGAGGAGTTCCAAGCTTTGGGCAGCACACACACCTACAGAAGGTACAGAACATCCCATCCTTTTGTTCCAAACCAAGTGGGCATGAGGCAGCTCCACAGCCAATTGCTCCAGGATGGGCAAAAATCCTCATCCTCGTGGCAGCTCCAGCTTCAATAAAAAGTAAGATAAGATTCAAAATCAAGGTTCAAAACTATCCAGATTTATCCAAAGTCAAGTCACTGACCAGACCCATATGAGAAAATCAATCCATGCATGGTTAATAAGAGCACATTCAAGTAACAATTCCAAACACTCTGCGTCTCTCTGAAGCCACATCTGACCACAAGTGAGGATTTCGGACCACCCTGTGCCATTGGCATTCTAGGCAGAATTTCCTCTCCACTGGTGTCTACTGAGAACATTACTTCAAAATAACTAAAGGCCCAGCACAATCATCCAAGATAAAATACAAAGCAGTCTTCAAGCTCCACCCCTTAAGGAGGAACACAATTTGTGAATTCTCGACAGAAGTAATAAATAATCCTAGAGAGGCTGACCTTTATTTCACAGCTAAAACCCAACTCTCCAGCGAGGTTACCCAGCGCCAGGGAGCAGAGGTCAGCGCGCTGGCCTGAGCGGGGCGGGACGCTCGCACTCCTGTGCTCGGAGGTTGCACAAATAATGAGCAGCATCATGTAAAACCACGGGAGTGTTGGACCATCATGTCAGTCATGGTTTTATCTGGTTTGCTTCCAACTTTCTTCTCAAATGAGTATTATCTATCACGAGCAGGAAAGCATGGTTTTCCTTTTACCATCTGCATCCAGCAACACTGTTCAGTGTGCAACAAAAACGGGGCCTCAAATGAGCTTGGGGGGGGTCTAATGTGGGGTCTCCCTGCCCCGGCAGATTAGGAAACGCTGGTCCTGGGCACACAGCCCCCTGCAGCCCCCTGCTCGGGCAGTCCCCTGACCACTGCCACCACATGGGGATGGCCCCGCAGATGAGCACACAGGACACTGGACCCTGCTCTGATTGACAGCATCTTCCTTCCACTAAAAACGGGTGAAAAATGGTCAGGGTGCGGCAGTGCCAGCTGGCAGAGCCCTGGGGACACCGGCCGCAGCAGGACCTCACATGCAGGAGCTGCACGGGGGCTCGGGGAATTTTTTTCTCCAGCAGTGATAAAGTGGGAACTGTGGGAGCATCACCAGGACCAGGAGGCTGCGAGCAACCCCCGCTCCTCGCCAGCAGAGAAGGAGCCTGGGCGTTCAGCAGAGGAGAGAATGACTCTGAATTATTAAGCAAACTTCCTGTTAGACTTATTGAGAGAAACTTCTCTATCCCTTCCCCGGCTGTGTCTGAACCAGCCCGTTCACGACAGCTCCGTCTCTGGGCTTCACCAAGGTAAATACAGGAAGAAGCGTCCTCGCCTCACAGGGGGAGGCGGAGAGCAAGCGAGGCTGAACGTTACTAATAACAGAACATAGTTTTCTCAGGAAAGGGTAGGCTCGCTGCCTGAATATTCAACAGAGCATTAACTGGTTTGTATGTGACTGGCAAAAGCTGGGTGTCAATATAATATATACTATAATGATGACCATTTCACTTTAACTGGCGTTTATTCCTGAACTGCTGTTCTTCAGGATCACCATTGTAATAAGCACTGAACAAAGCAAAACAAAAAAAGAAAAACAAAGCAAATGAGGAAGAAAAGGAGGAGGAGGATCTTTGTCTTATTATGACATACATGACTTGGACATACGCTGAGATGAAAAAGGAAAAGGCCTCATCTATAAATGTATGCCAAGGTTACAGAATAATGGGAAAAAGTGGTCTAGCAGGAAAATCTTAAGCAAAAGTGTGCTATCTGCAGAAGGGTTAACACTGGTAACATACTGTGGCAGAAGATTAAAAAAAAGTTGAGGTTTACTTTAAATTAACCCTTTCCAGTCCATATGCCACTAAGCAGGTACCAACCTAGAAAAATAGTCCACCTAGCAGTAGCGGCCCTTTGAAATTAAAAAGAGAAAAAAAAATAATTTCTTTTGTTCAAGTCAGGGCAGCCACAAAAGTCCCAAATCTGTTGGAGATGTCCGAATGCAGGGACCTCCACGTTGGCACCGCAGTCCGGCCCTTCGACTCGCCCACGTCGTCCGTGCAGTGGACCGAGAGGCACTGCAGGTGGCTGCCGCTCTGCGCCGCAGCCGAGGTCTTGCTCGGGGGAAGGTCGTGGGCTGGAAAGGGTTCACAGAGAGAGCGTTAGGAGAACCGTGCAACACAACCCCATCGCCTCACACACCGGCTGATGGCCCTGTCTCTGCCCCCGCCCCACTCCTGCATCCCCAGTACCGGTGCAGCTCCCTCTCCCACCCTGCAGCAAGCTTCTCCGGCTGATGTTTCACCATGCAGAAAAGCACCAAAAACATTCCCTTTCACATGCATTTGTTTTGAAGTAAATCAGCAATATGTATACACGACTGATGATGTGTGTCCTGGGCTGCAGCACAACCGGGAGTTTTCACTCCCTGTGCCTTGTCCACCACCTGAAATCAATATTGAAACTTCCCAAAGCAGGAAACCAGACCTGAACGCTCCGTGTCCTCCATCCAGGTCATTCCCCTCATCAGTCTCCTATGGGCACAGGTCTCCCTGGTCACCCCTTTTAATGGAGCACCACGATAACATTTTTCTTATGATTTATTCATTTTAGGACTTTGTATGATCTTCAGCCACCACTGGTTTCCCTTAATCACAGAAAGAGTTTAACTGAAACATCTAAACGATGTTCCCAGCCTTTTGAAATCTGGGTTTCACAGTCAGAATGAAGAGTAGCTAGAATTGTTCCTTCCAAAGTATACTACCATCTACTCATGACTTGTTCCCACTGTCACTCCATTATTTTTGCTTTCAAGTAAACTTCTCTGCTGAAAATTTATTTTTCTCGTCTTCCAAATTTGCCTGGGTGGACATGTCCTCTCCCTGCTTCTGCCAGGGAGGATACCTGAGCTGATGCAGACAACTCCCAACCCCGGAAGGAGGGCTTTTTGTGGGATAAAAATGGTGAGTAAATAGAGGAATGGTACAAGACAAGACCAAAAAACACCAAGAACATCATGACAGGCAGCCTGCATTTCCTCTCTTCCACCATTTCGTTCATGTTCACCCAGAGCAGAAGAGGTAAGAGCAGACCCACTGCAGCACTAGCCAATGAAGGGACCATAATTTCTGTGATAGACCCCGAGAATTCTGTCTTGCAGGGCTTAGGGTGGTGCTGGAGCATGCCCAATATGCCAAAAAATGATTGTGAATGTTTAACCTCCTGAAGACCTTTCTTCACATCATCTTTTTCATCTTCTACAATGCCCAGCAGTGTGGGTTCACCACACTTCATGGAGTAAGTTGTATTTGTTTCACCTAACCAGCCACTACACCAGATACAAACCAGGAACTGAACCGCTTGTTACAGGATCACAGTGATATTAAAAAATAATCTTAAACTAGTCTGGAGGTCCCTGATTTAAACTGGAAAATGCTCTAAATGCTTGATTATAGGATGTCAGAGATGCTCATCTTCAAATCAGTATCATAACACCAGGCAGAGAAACTAATTAGAACCTGGGGACACGATGCTGTAAATGGCAGGAGAAGGAACGCGTCTCCAGCGCAGTGCTGGTATCTGCCCAGCCGTGCCCTGCATTAATGCAGCCACGTGCAAAATCAGCACCAGGCTCCCTCACACACCCCGGCCTGGCACAGCACGCTCTGGGTCTGCATTTCTGCAGGACACCCTCGCTCACTGCTCCAACAAAGAGCCCAACACCGGCAGGGCAAGGATGCTCACGTTCCTGGAACTCCGAAGCGGGTCACAGTCCCCTGTAGCTGGCACCGGGTGGCTGTAGTCAGTTTTGATAAACTCGCAGCACTGGGGAGCAGAGCTGAAGCTCAGAGCAGAGGTCGCCGTGTACACCCCAGTGCAGGCAGACGGCGTGAGCACAGCCTTGGGGAACTTCTGCTCATCTCCCCTGCTGTCCCTGAGCCTCCTCATAGCCCAGACTCCCTCCTGCCCTACACATTCCGTGCCTGCCCCCGAGGGATAACAAGGGTTTGTACCGCCCAGGGCAGTGCTTCCATCTGTCCCTGGAGGAGAGGGCAGCAGGCTGGAGCACAGCAACCCTGCAACGCAGGGACAGTATGGGATGCTCCCCAGCATGGGGCTGGTGCCAGCGGGTGCAGAGCTGGGGTCCCAGGCTGACATTACAGTGCCACTTTGGGAAAATCACAGGGAAAAAAAAATCCCTGAATAAATGCTTTTTGATCAAGTGTTCAATTTAAACTCACTATCCTGAATGCAAATATCACAGAACATCAGGAGTTGGAAGGGACCTGGAAAGATCACCCTGTCCAACCCCGTGCCAGAGCAGGACCACCCAGAGCAGGGCACACAGGGATGCATCCAGTCGGAGTTTGAATGTCTCCAAAGAAGGAGACTCCACAGCCTCTCTGGGCAGCCTGGCCCAGTGCTCTGTCACTCTGACAGTGACAAAGTTCTTCACTTATATACCAGTATATACTAGTATATACTGGTATATACTCAAATACACACTCAAATATACCAGTATAACTTTCCATTTATTAAATGTTTAAAACACAAAAGGGACTGTGCAGACAATTGAGAAAAGGAAATGTTTTCCTTATTTGTACTTGTTCACATCCCTTACACTGCACACAGTACCCAATATTTTTATTCTTAGGTCTCCCTGAACATACAGGACATGCTGGTCTGGGTACAGGAAAAGCCAGCGCCTCGAGATTAGTCTTTGTGACAGCAGCTTTCTTCCTCTGCCGCAGAGAAAGAGGAAAAAGTTCCACTGCTGAACTGCTGTCACAAGGGGCCCCAGAACCTCAGAGGTGCTTCTGCAAGGAGCATGTACTGCAAGGTTCCAGGGGACCAGCCTCTGGGCTGAGGAGACCGACAGAAGAGGCACAGGCAGCGCGTTCAGAGCTGGGGCTCGCTGTGCCAGGCTGTCTCTGCCTCCACCAAACCACCTTCTGCAGCACGCACAGTCCTGATGGGGATTGTTATCAGAGACTGATGGGACTCAGCAGGTTAAAATTAGTCAGGTAATGCAAGATGGTGTCATCACGTCATTGCCTCGCAGTTGTCAAGTTTCAGATAATGTCACTCATGAAGTACACCTAGCTGAAAGCAAGGAAGTTTCAAACAAATTATGTTTAAACTGTACAACTGCCTCTATTAGCAACTACCACGAGAAAGCTGTAAGTGTTATTAATAAAAGCAATATCCTTGCCATAAGAGACATCCTCCATGCCCAGGATCTTGAGATGGTCTGGGTGGAGACTTCCTCTCCAAACTGAAGGATGTGACATAACAGAACCTGGGACAGACACAAACAAAACCACCCGGTTTGCAGGATAGTCTGTGCCTCTTCAAAACAGCAAATGTTGAAGTAGAGATAAGAGATAAAACCTCACATGTCAACATACAACGTGACATTCAAAGCAACAAAGTGACCAAAGACCAAGAGGAGCCTGGAAACAGCTCCACCATGATGGTATCCTCACCCCAAAAAGCTGTGATTCATGCATGTCCTGGCCATGGCAGCCTCCACCACTGCTGGATGTGGTGGTGGGTGTTAAGCCAGGGAGGACAGTCACCTGCAGAGCAAGAGCCACCAAACTGCCTGTGCCTGCCCTTTGCCAGCAGCACCTTCCCACAACACCGCAACCAGGTGAAGTTGTGGTGGCCCAAAAGCTAGTTACTGCTCAGATCGAGCTTAGATTTCTAGCATTAGAAACTTCCTTTCACCTTGATTATGATGTCACATCCTACCATGTTCCTGTCCAGAGCAGCAACCCATGCTCCCTGTTTCAGAGGAAGATAAAGATGAGGCCAACCCAGCACCGCGCATCCCAGCCAACTGTGCAAAACTGCTCACAGCAGAGACAACTCCTGCAACACTTGCTGAATGCCCTGGAAGTTAACATGAGGTTGGATTAATATTATCAGCTCAGCTTGCACACAGGCACTTCAAGAGCCAACCACAACATCTGGAAGAGCTGGGTGGCTATGGCAAAGAAATATTTGCAAACATTCACTGGAACATGCGAGTGAATTAAGTGCAGCCATCTTCACAGCCCTGACATGCTTGTGTTCAGCCAACAGTCCAGCAAGTTGGGTTATTGCAGTTCACACCGTATGTTTCAGGTAAATATTTCAAAGTATTCTCTGAACAGTTGGCTAACATTCATCAGTTACAACATCATACAAAAGAAGCAAGGGTATGAATGGGATCAAGCAGCTGGGACAAGAGTGCCAGGCCACTCTGCTTCACAGGGGCAGATGCATCCACAGCCAGCTCCACACTCACAAAAGATTAAAAAAGTGGGGGTTTTTAAATTACATTGACGTTTAGGTAAAAGCTATACATTAAGCTTTTTAACAGGCTCTACCCACAAGAACACATTTCATTCTCCAAGACACAAACAAGCAAGCCAACAGACAGCAAAGCACAGCCCACAAAGCCTGGCCCAGCCCTTCTCCCATGCCCGCGTCCTCCGCTCTGACCCTGCATGTTTAGGAAGCTGCCCTTTCGTTCTGCTCCACTTTGCAAAGGCATGCATGCCTTCAGAAAAGAGAAGGTTGCTGTTTGTTTGTTTACACAGCATCAGTGTCAGCATGGTCACTCGCACGGGAGCCTGGCTGCCCACAGCTGGGACACAGGGAGAAGGCGAGGAGTTCTGCTCCACCAAAAAATCCACTCCACTGACTGCTTTTTCACATCAGCTGAAGAAAAGCACATTTCTCTCTGGCGAGATTAGATCCTGACACTCTCCTCGCTCCTGAAGACACCATGTATACACATTTTCAATCCCTCCAGTTTCCTTCTCACTCCCTCTTTCTCCTTAGCCCACATTAAGCTGCCATGTAAAGCCTCTTCCCTCATGTAGCATCTTCTTCTGCATTTTTTAAAAATAAATGTGTTCTCTTAACTCTGACAACTCCAGCAAGCAGTATCCAAACCCAGATATATCCTGACTTTTAGGTAAACTAATCCCATTAAAATGAAGTTCACCAGCAAGGCTAGCATGCATTGCATGCATCGCCTTGTGAGAGGGGAGATTAGCTGAGGGAGGGATGGTGTGTAGTCAAGGCGACTGTGGATGCCACACAGAGGCACCCGGAGTTTACGCTGTCCTTCAGGTGCTGCTTGTGCCATTCCTCTCATTTTTGCCAAAACCAACAACAACAACAGGGAGGGGAGGCAGCGACAAGCAGGGCGAGAGCGCAGTCACCGTCTGGTCGGGGTCTGGTTGGGAATGGGTTCCACTCCACATTTCAGCATTCCTGCGAGATTGAAGTGACAAACAGGAGGTGAAGATCCCTGGAATGGCTCCTTGCCCCAGGGCTCGTCCCTTACACTTCTTCACCAGCTCTGACAAAGCCCCAGCCGCCACACTGCCCAGGGTCCGGCCGCCCGGCACAGCACAGCCCCACCGCCACCGCCCTCGATGGCCAGCCGAGCGTGAAGCCCCCGGATTGTTACTGATCTTGTTAAGATTAAATCAGAGGGTTTGGCCAAAAACACGGTATTCCCTGATCAGAGATCAGTTTCCATTCTACCATCTGATAACCACTCCTAAAGGGTGCGTTAATAGGCTCCTGCTCAGTCTGTGCCCGTTAAGCAGAGGCCGAGCTACCATAAGAGGGAATAGATTTGAGTAATGATCTCTTATGAGCCAGCAAACCTACATATAGTGTTTAAAATTATTCCCTTAGGACAAGATGTTTTTCACCAAATCTCCCACATGACAGTTTGACATATTGGTTCAGGCACATAGCTCTGCATTTGTACACAGCACAGAATCATCTTTTCCAGTTTTCAAGAAAAATAAGGTCTGAAACCATTTCATGTTTTCTCGCACACTGGACCTAGTCTCCACAGATTAATTTACTCCTAAAATTGTATTTTTAAACACAGCTAGTACATTTGTGTTGATAAACAACTGAGCCATCTCCCCTGCAGCACTGATCGAACCCTGGACAAAGGCATTTTCTGGACCCAGGAGTACAAGTAAGCACATTTTGCATTTGTTTATAAACAGAAACATGGCACCAGCCACCTGCTCACTCCATAAACTTGCAGCACTGTTTTCTTCACCTTTGTACCCTGCTTTGGACTGGATCTGTCCCTTCTATTTTAAATGTGCTGGGGCAAAGGCTGTCTCTGGCCTTGGACCCCAGCAGAGCCAGCACTCTGTTGGCACTCAGTGAAAAGCCTCATCTGCACCATTACTGAAACCTTCCTCTTACTCTGATTTTACTCTTTCATTTATTTTGTGTAACCAATTTTTAAAGCCCATAAAATGATTAAAGATACCACATTAGATAACTGAGAAGGGTCTGTGGTGAAGATGAACAGCTGATGCCAAGGACTCATAATGTTGCACACAGCCAAAATGGGGACCAGGCGATTCCCCTCTTTGCTGACCAGGAGTACTGTGCAGAGACACCCCAGCTCCAGGGTATCAGCCACATCTCCCCCATTAACATTTCAAGAAGTCATTTGGCTTGGTCAGCCCATAGATTTATTGCTGAGACCCAGCCAGCTGAGCTGCGCTGTGACAGCCCTTTCACAAAGGAGGACAGGCTCCTCACTCAAAGCCACATGTACAGCACTGAGCACTGTCCCACACCACTAATACACCCTGCAACCCAGGGTTAGACTTTGCTGCATACAGACAAGATAGCGGTCACCAGAAGGCAAGGCAAGGCAGGGCACAGCCATCCCTGTGTGCTTGGCCTGGAACATGGCCCCTTTGCCCTTAATGTGGAATGGTGCCCACCCCTCCATCAGTCCCGCAGGTCTGGAAAGATCCTCTGATCCCCAAAGCCTCTTCTTCCACAGACAGCAAGAGTAATTGGAGATGCCTGTGACTCTAGAGGCAGCAGCATGCATCAGCCCATGCTGCAAAGATGTTTATTTTGCTTTCAGTGGTCTCAGGGCTGGCCCAGAGCTCCATGGGTGCTTGCTGCTTGCATAGAATTTAGGTAACAGGAGACACGGGGTGCTTGCTGCAACACGTTTCTCCCCTGACCTCTTTTCATACTCCTGTTTTCACCACCGTGCATACGACAGGCTGCCCAAACCCACGGCAGCGTTAGGGGTGGTTGTTACGGCTGTAGGGTTACAGTCAGACTGCAGTGCCCTACCCCACCGCTCCAGCACCAAGCCGGGGTGGTATCACCTGGGGACAAACTCAGGCCACATGCCAGCGTCTGAAGAAATGGGTGGAAACACCGTTAAGCAGGAAAAATGCTATCCCTATCAGAGGAAGAGGTGGCAGTCATCTTACACACATCATGACCTTTACCATGCAGAATGAACGATACGTGGATGAGAACAACATTGCTGCTTTAAAACCTGCGCTTCCTCCATCCTGCAGGAGAAGACGAGAAAGGGGGAACACAAAGCTCTCCACTTTGCTGCCCAGTGCCCAGCAGGAGAGCACAAGCCCATGGCTTTACAGGAGCGTGTGAAACTGCCCATACCTATCTGTTTCTCTGGAAGCTACTGTCGAATTACTGCTTTCCAACTCTAGGACTGTCTGAGAAGAAACGCAAGCCCTGGGTCTGAGGGGGAAGCCAGAAGCTCTGTACCTTGGGACAGCATCAGCTCCTGTGCCCTGGGAGATGGCCACGGGAAAACGGACTGTTTTTAACGCACATCCTTCCTCTCTTCTGGCTACCTCCAGTTCCTCTTTTTGGTTTAACACAGTAACCCTCAGGCTGGCTTTACTGCAAAATATGCAGACCGCAGGGGGGAGTTCTGCCTGCCCCCCCTGCAAAGGGGCTGGTGCCAGGGTTCGGTTCTCACATAACAAATGACCACTCTTGCAAACCAGGTCCCATCACAACTACAGGGCTGCAGTGCTGCTTTCTGCTAGCCTGGCCCTGCCTTCCCCTGCGCAGGCAAACCACAGCTCATCTGCAGCAGCCGCTGAAAGCTGAGCTGATGACAGCCAAACTTTGAACCATGGTCTAACCCCAGCCAACCGCACAGCGCTGAACCACTGGTCAAGCTCCCCAGTGCCATCACCTACACCGTGCTCCCTGAAGCTCTGCACGGTATGAGAAGCTACGACCCTGCCCAAGTAAGAAAAACTAGCTTTAAAAACCAAACCAAACCAACTGCCACCAACAGTCAAACCAGTTCTGGATGCTTCCAAGAGTAAACAAACGGAAGTCCAGCAACTGCAACCCATCCTAGCACACCTGACTCAACACTCCCAATGTCCATACACTGCCCTCCGGGACCAGGGAATCCTCAGAGAGCTCAGAGTCATTTTTCGAGGCCTGTCCTGCTCCTTGCAAAACACAAGCACTTCTGCTCATCTCAGGAAGGAGTTAACTGCCCAAATCCCACACAACGGCTCCATCAGATTCACACTCTGACCTAGCACTGGGACAGAGGACTGCAGCTGCCCCAGCCATGTCCCTGCCTGTGCATCCAGCACACAGTGAAAAGGTGAGCCTCCACAGTAGGAGGCAATATTGGCTGACTGATCCCATGTTTTCTCTGCTGTTGGAGTACATCACTCACTTGCACTAACTAAATGCTCTGAGCCTACTTTCACCAAGGGTAACAACCCACACACCCGTGATGAGTAAGGAAATGCTGGGTTTTGCACCCAATACTTTCAAATTTATTTCATATGTACACAAATTATCACATGGCAGCTTTATGCACAACTCCAGCCCATGTGAAATCCATCTCTCAACAGCCAGAATGCGTGAGCAAATAAAAGGTTTCTCATAAATTCCAAAGTGGAATTTTCTGCCTGCATAGAAGTCATATGAAATTGTTCAATATGCCCTCATTTAACTAAACCCAGCTCCTGGACACCGTCTAGCATTATTCCAGGACAGGCCAAAATTGAAAAAGGACGCTACTTAAATGTTCTGCATTAAATTGCCACCCTGACATTTAACACGGAGCTAAGCCGATTAAAGGTGAGGAATGCCTGCCATTTCCCTGCACGGGATCGCTCGCAGACCTGCCCTCTCCCACGGGCACCATGAGGGAGGCCACCACCAGCCCCCACTTCCAGGAGCTGGCTGCTGGCCTCTGGCAGCACCGGGCCGCTGCCTTCAGATGGTGTCCTGGGCTACCGGGTTTATCGATCCCCACGTTGCTTGTCCCCATTGTGACAGAACCTTTTAATGCATGGTTAAACTGAAAAATGGCTCAAGTTGGCTTGAGCTCCACTCTGACACCCCAGCTTGACTCTTCAGAAGGGGATGGTGCCCAAAAGAGAAATATTTACTTTACCCATGAATTCACTCTCTAACCCATCGTTATCATTTTATAAAGCTTTGCTGCAGCTTATTTCTTCTCGAGGACATACAGGTCGAAAGTACCAGCATCACCTCCAGCCTCATGCAAGTTTCAGTGCACAGAGCAGCCTCCAAAAATAGTATGAAAGTGCCCACTCACACTGGCAAGGGAAGTGGGTGTATTAATGGGGTTTGTAAAGGCAATGAATAGATGGTGATTATGCACAGAGCACAACCAAGGAGGAAACATGTAAATTCCAGCTCTCTCTCATCAGATTTGTGCAAGAGCTTCTACAAAATTGCTGGGGAAAAAATAGAAATGACAAGAATAAATAGGATATTTAAGCCCTGCATATTATACATGGAAATCTCTATTTTCCTTAAACTAAGTGAAAACAGAATGAAAGAAGAAGATTCCCTTCAACGAACTTTGTTTGTTGAAGATTCCCTTCAACGAACATCGCTTAGTTTCAGGATGCAAATTAAATGAGAACTTATTAGCTAAGTGTAAAAAAGGGAATTTGTCTCCGAAATATTATCAGTCTCTTGTGAGAGGAAGGCTTGGATACAGCTGGCCAAAGTCTTGTATGTGTTTAGTTGCTTTGTTCCCAAATTAATCAACAGGAGCCATGTTCTCATATCCCAAAGCCAGATCTGCATCCAGCCTGATGGCCATGGCCAGGCATGAAGGGTCCTCTGGTGCCTACCCTTCAGCCCCTCCATCTCCTCGCCAGCTCTGCCGGCAGCTCCTGCCCCATCTATAACTCACAGTTACGAGACCGTAATACAGAACTGCCACAGGCAAAGTCAATCTCTCCCAGGGGCCTCACACATCTGAGGCACCTGCACACCAAGAATGGTGATCATGTGCATTAATGCTCTGGGTTAAACCACACGAGTTCAAGGATATTGATGAAAATACAACTGGAGTTTACCAAAGGCTAACAGTGAGAAGACACAGCATCAGGATCTTTAGCTCTTTTACCCCTTTTATTTATAGCATTAACTTGAAATACATAACATTCCTCTTTAGAATACCTCTAACTGCAGTTTGGTGTCTCGGAAGTAGCGGCTTACATGAGGGGACTCGGGGAACCAGCTGCCCTGAAACTGAAAAGAGCTCAAGCGATGTCACTGCTCACAGAGCAAGAGACAAGTGAGAGCAGAGACCCCAGAGCAAAGCTGGGTCCGACCACGGCACCCGCAGGCACGTGGGGCAGAGCGCACACCCCTCAGCCCCCTCTCTGCCGAGGAACACAGCAGGCAGCAGTGTGATGTCCAAAAACAACAGTCTTCAGATCACGGTTTGCAAGTTTCTAGTAATTCATGGACAATTTCTAAAGAGTCTATGAAACGTAACTTAAAAAAACAGAATTGTCAGGAAGCCCAGGTTTGTTAAAGGAGGGTCAAAATCTCTGCTGGAAAACATTTAAGTGCTTGCAAATCAGACTGATATCTGATGCTATCAACCCAAAATGCACTTTATGGGTAAATTCTTGCTAGGTCTTATCTGCTACAGAAAAATCCCAAATTCTGGTATACCCCAAATTCTATTTTGGCTGCAGAAAGAGATGGAAATGTTGCCGTATAATGGATTTGGCATATTCAGAAACATCCTATAGAACAGCAGAAAGGTGTGGTGATTCAGCTGGGGGTCACAAATCTGATGGAAGACTAGTGCTTTTTGAACAGCATGCTTTAAAATTAAATCTCTCTAAAGGAAAAGCAAAAAAATCATCAGATAGAAGGAATATGCAACCATGCGAAGGAGGAATAGCAGCAAGGGAAATTCACCTTAAAAAAAACCCACACAAAGAAACCTGGCTTTCTTAGATACGTCTGTAAGTGCCACTATTAGGATAAGAAAAATATAAGCTCATCTTTTTCTTCCAATTGTCACATCACTGTGGAGAGTCTTCATGAAATTCTCAGAATAGCAACGAATCAGGAGCAAACAGCTGTTCAAGCAAGAAAGTCATGGGTAGACAAACCTTCACTGCTTCAACGAAAAATTAACTCTAAAGTTTCACAGGTCAGTAAATCAACAAAATGGGCCAGTACAACGCAGGACAGACAGTCTCATCTTCCAACCCGAAGCTGAAATATGGGCCCGTGTTCCCTTTCGAGCCATATGCTCACGTGATTTACGACCCACAACAATTTCAATATCCCTGGAAAATGAAAAAATGGCAATTAGCTCACCCCGCTATGCTGGCAGTTGTGTGGACTCTGCCCTTCAGCACACGGGGAAGGGATACCAAGAAGCATCAGCTCTCCCTGGCAAGGGCAGGGGAAGAGGAAGAGGGCACGAAGCTGAGCAGCACCAAGGTGCCGGCACACGGAGCACAGCAGGTCTCTGGGGACCTCACTGCAGGGAGGACTCTGCACAGAGCAGCCCACCAGAGACTGGAGTTCATTGTGGTCTCATACACAACTACAGCTGTTTGTGACAGCTCCTGTTAACCTGGGTTAGAGTCAGTCAGTGCAGAAGCATGGACCATCCTACCAGGACAGGGCCCTCTGACTGCCTGGCTCCGAGGAAGAAGGTCTCCAGCCATGTTCTCTCCTGCTGCACCACTTCCCACAGGCCAAGTTAACAGGCAATGGTGGAGGAAGGCAAGTTTAAAGCAAATACTGCACACACGCAGCACTAAGCAAAGAGGAGCACCGAGCGCCCAGAGCAAGCGGGGATCTTCAAGCCCTCCTGAGCCCCAGCCCCGCAGGCGCAGCACAGGAGAGGCAGGCAGCACACCCGTCCCCTGTCCCGCCAGACCCAGAGGGGAACACTGCCACAAATGGCCTCATCCTGCTGAACACAGACACCACCACTCCTTAACTCATGGAAGTTACAACAGAGAAACGTGCTGTGTAGCACAGAAGTGGTTGTGGAGGTGAGCCGATTTGGCAATAGCTAAATAACTTTCCCATGCATGTGGTCTGCAAGACCTTTAAAGCTTACGGACACATCCACGACATTAGAAACAAAGCAGCAAGACCGAGACCCTCCATGAAAGGACTTTGTTTGCAAACACAACTCTGACACTCATGGGGGTGACACCCCCTGCCCAGCCTGCCCCAGCAGAGGCCCCTTAGCTTAACGTGTACAAGTTCCACACAAGCACCCTACTACTGAAATAAAGCCAAATATGATGAAGATACCATGCAACAGCGTAAGGACTACCTTGTCATCTCCACCTGCAACTGTCCCAAGCAGGGCCCTGTTTGCAGTTTGAGCTCTGTCAAACCAGGCAGGACTTGGCTCTTCAGCACCCGCTTCCCTACAGTGACAGAAACGCACAGAAGACACCAAACAAACACAATCCTCCACCCCACTGCTGAATCACACCTTTCATTCGCACAGGCGGGACAAGATGCAGGTAGAACAGCTTGAGTCATACCACCAGAACTCTAACTGAACCCCAGCCTTCCCTTTGGCATCAGCCAGGGCTGCTGCACATGTAAACCACTGCACTACGCACATGTTAAAGGCTGTGAGATACTGAGCCAATTGGCCCAACATCAAAACTGGTCATTCTGGAGGCAAGGGCATTCAGACCGGTCTTCAGGTATCTTTAGAGCAACAGCTCTGCTCAAATATGTGTCTCCGAACAGCAGCATCGTCCCCTTTGTGGACGAACACTCTGCTTACTGGAAAACACAGAGAAGGACAGGTATCTGTAATAGCACTGCCACAAATTACACGATCCTCGGTCCTTCTCAGAGGTTTGGATCCACACAGTCTCTTCCTGCCGCTGCACAGCTGCCAAGGCAGATGAAATGTTGGGCCTGCTGGGCTTAGATAAGGGTGAGTGAAATGAGAGCAGGAGCACCCATCACTGACGGGACCGCAAGGACATGTGCACAGAGACTCAACTCAGAGTCACAATGTACCCACCTTGCCTCCAGTCCTCTGGGTCTCCTCGAGCAGAAGGCGGCTGGGCTGAAAAGAGTTAATTCTGCCTGGAACAAACATATCTCTGGTTTCTCAGAAAGTCAAAGGCTGCAGGAGCTGGGCTGCCTGCTCCCTGCCTGCCCTGCCTGCAGCCTGACCCCTGACATTTTCACAGTGCTTCTCCCTGGCTTGGAAAACTGAACCGTACACAAACAGGTTAGAAGGACAGATAAATGGAAGACAGAAGAGAAAAAAGGCAAGATTTCTCAGATTCCTTGTAATATCCCTGATTAAATAATAGCAGTCACCGCCAGACATGGGTGAGGGGGCTGGCGTTTATCAGTAAACCCTGAAGTCTACAGCAAGACATCTCTGTTTAATTAATCCTGAAAGGGTCCCTTCCCCCCTCGACTTCCCAGGGAGGTTTTGAGGATACGCAAGTTTAAAAGATACAGCAAGTCCTTTTTAGCTCCTTTCCTTACAAAACACAAGGGCAGAAAGCACCCATTTAAAACCACAGCCAGGATTTACAAACTCTTCAGCAAAGAATTCATCACATGAAACCACGCAGGCAAACCCCACCGAGAAGGGACCTTGGATTTAGTTGTACTTAACCCTCTAAGCAAGGTACCCATCAAGTAACGCATTTTTACAACAATCTGCTGGAAGTGTGCACACACATAATCATAACCAGACACAGGTCTGCAGGTTTTACCTGGGCTTGGGGTCTCCTGTCATTTTTAGAGTACCCATCTTCCATGGGATAGATCTACTCAGTGATTGACAAAGTTCTACTATCCCCCATTTTTTTCTAGTTTTCCCATTACCCTGGTGGCACCAACATCCCTCAGTGATGGAAGAGATTACACATACACATGGAGCAAAACAATTGCAAGCACTCCTGTCCCTGGGCTGTCACTTTGCTTGGGAGGCTTGGGAGGACCTTCCAAGGCACCTTCCATTTCAGAAGGTCCCTGCTCTTTGATCCGAGGTGAATATTGTACCAGTGCAGAGCACTACAATCGAAGCCATCAGTCATGAACAGCCTCAAAGCTGGCATGTCCCTTCCCACCAAACCCTTCCTCAGCAGAAGTGGGAGAGGAGCTCTACTTCCAGGGTGCCTTCACCCCACTGCTGTGCTCAGAGAGCTGCAACATGCCACTGAGCACCCATTACAGCAGTGACAGAAACTCTTGTCCCTGGAAAGTGAACAGGCCACCAGTACTTACCATATAAATCAGAAAATGGCTTCTGATAGAAGTGGCCTCAGTGAGCACTTGCCAAGGTTTTGAACTAGTCCTCAACAGAAAGCAGGGAAGGGAGGGTCTGGCAGCAGAGCGCTCGGTCATCCAGGTCAGTCACCTTAAAAACCAGCCAGCCAACCAACCATCCAACAACCAGTCACCCCCCTGACCAGCCCCCGTGCCATGCGTCCCCCTCTCTCACACCACCACCACCTCGCCCAGGAGCAGGGATGCTGAACAGCAGAGCCAGCCAACAGAACGGTATCACTACCAGAGCACCAGCCCACTCATTGTTCCAAATGTTTTTTTATTTTCACATATATTTTTTAGAAGTTGGCCATAAGAGTTCATCCTTTCCTCTCTTCCTTTTCCCCAATAACCATAAAAATGAGTGATAATGCTTTTTTAATCACTTATCTACCTCCATTTTCCTTTCCAGAGTTTCTTTTCTAAAGCCCTCCCAGCTTCAGAGAATAGTGACACACAAAATGGAAAAATCTAGTTTTTCACATTCTATTTTTGATACACGAATAAGCATTATTTAATTTTCTAAACGTCTTTTTCCATTCTCTCTTTTTTTTTCCAAAACTTGTCTAAAGCTGAACAAACTGGTGGTAGAATTACAAAGATTTATTATTTTGTGTGGTGTAAGTTGCAAAAACAGCAAATGAAAAAGTGGAAGAAAATGTCTGAAGTAATGATTTCTGGTGCAATCAAAAGCAAAAGAGAAGGGAGGGGGCAAAGGGAAATTTTGAAAGTCTAAGTTCAAATTGTAAAAGAAAGCTATATTTGACATCAGCTTTATAAAATTCTCAGGAAAATAAAATGTCAAAACCAGTTATTTTCTTGAAGATCTATATTCTTAAATACCTGTATTCAACATAGGTGTTTGGGTTTTTTTAATAGAAGTACTGGGATGGGGCACGAACTGTGATGAACTGAAAAATGTCTCTGTCTATCTCCAAAAGAAACATTATGCAATGACAGGAGACAATCCAGTATATAATCAAAGACAGAATCCTGACACATTCAAAGAGAAAATGATTGTAACAGCAGTGACTTTGAAGATGAGAAGGGTGGGTTTGGGGTTTTTTTATAGAAACAATGGCCATCAAGATATTTACTGTAGCAACCAATGCTGAAATGCACAACTCAGTACGCAGCCTGCCCACCAGGCACACCGAGCTCCAACTGCAAAGGAAAGTGAAAAATAAAAGAGTGACACGTAAGAAATTCATACCTAGAGTGGAATCCAGCAGCACCCTTTGATGGTTCACCACCACGGGGTAGCAACACCTGTCCTGGAGCATGGAGCAGCCCCCTGTTTGGCTAGTTGCATTGTGGGTTTGGCTAGCTGTATCGCCATACACCTAACTGCACGTTTTCGAGTGCCACAAACGGGAGAGCAGATTGCAGCTATTCAGATGTTTGCCTGCCAGAGTTACCTTGAGCAACCACTTTTGAGGGCTTTTTTTAATTTCATTTTGCAAAAAACTCAAGAGCCAACGTCCCATTAGTACAAAACTTGCAAGTTACAAGGAACTACACCGAGATATTTAAATTTTCAACGTTTGCTTCCAGGGAATGGCATATTTGGCTGTAAAAGTCATGATTTGCAATCTTCGCTGAACTACTGTGATTCACAAAAAGTGAATCACAAAAGGGAAATTTTGTGACTGAATAAATAGCTATTATGTAACACATCTAATGAGGAGTATAGTATTTTTCTGTTCTTCGATTGGAAGACTATCGGAAGATGACTGTAAGTAGTCAAAGCCTGACTGACTATAAAAACCCCTTTCAAAAACAGAATTTGGATTAGGCTCACTGTTAGTTAGGAGAAAGAGTCAGGAAGAAAACAAACGAATGCCAAGTCTCCTAAGTGAGGTATCAACACGAATGGAGCGTCACAAGCTGATCACTGTTTGCTGAGGGAGCTTGACAACACATTTTGAATAATGAATCACAGAACTTTGTGATCCATTTCCCAGCAACCTGCAAATCGGAGGGAGGGGGAATACAATGAAGCCACTTTTTTCATTGCTATGCAGGAGCAGACCCTCGAACATGGGCAGGGAAGCAACATCTGGGTACAAAAGCCATCAAAACCCAAGGCTGGATGCCTGCAATGGCCCAGCCAGGTTTTGGTTTCAACTAAGGTGTCCAAAAAATCTATTTTCAGACAGAATTAGAAGAGCTCCAGCGTGCTTTTTCAGGCATCAGAACAGCTTTGAGAAAATAAGGCCTTATGTTTCTCCTGTATCTCACGTTTTGGGAGATACCCCAAGCACAGAGTCCCTTGAAGAGCAATTTGACATGGAAAGGATGTAAAAGGCTGCTCAGTGTTACTGCCAAAGTAATTTTTATTTTGAACATGGAGACTGAGTTGTACCAACTCCCACCCGTGCCTCCATCCTCATACATGGGAACTGTTTCACCAGTACCATGTACTGCAAACTTCACTGCCACCACAGAGGACTGCTCTTTATTTTTTTTAAATTAGGCTTAAATTACTTGCTTTCTAGAGAAAAGGGACATATTAAAAAGAACATCTGGGTGTTTCATTGTGCTGCTAGGTAACACCACACTCTGGCTCACCATCGCTGCTCCTGGTGTGCACCGAGCCCATGCTGGGCTGATGCAGGCAGAGGCTACGATGTGGCTGCATAACCCAGGCCTTGGCCAGTCTCCCTTTGGGAGCATTTCTGGCAAAAATGACCTAGTAAGTGACACATTGGTGCCTCCACTCTGAGGTGGCCGCGGGCTGGGTAGCAGAGGCGGCTGGAGCACAGCTGGTGTGCATACCACATACCACCAGGACACACAAATCCAGATGTGACATGCGCCCTGCATGGGGATGGGCATCGAGCTGTGACACTGACCTACGAACCCAGCACCCATTTTCCAGCCAGATTTAACTAAAGGAGGGGAGCACTGAGGATAAAGACAGATCAATTTTGCTCTAAAATTTTTAATGAAACACTCCTGTTTTGGAAAGAACTTCATTAAGGTGAAAATATAATATAAAAGTACCCATTTAGGAAGAATGTGCTATTAATTCTTAGCAGTGTATGTGGAAGGGAAAATTGCATTTTTATCTAAATGTTTTTTTTCTGCATAACCCATTTGCAGGGTTCTTTAACAGCTCAGTAATGGGAACTTTTCACATTTCTATTTGGGCCAGACCACTGCAGAAGGCAGGAGCAGCTTTCAGGAACATTCAGATATAAACCCTTAAAACAGATTCCAAGAGAAGCTCCACAAAAAGGAGGAGAAAAGCAAGTACAGCACATCTTAAAATGTGGTAGGGAAAGGAAAGGAAAAAACCCTCCATCTTAAAAGATGTAAGCCAAATTTTTGAAGAGCAGAGGAAAAAGGATGTATTTTAGGGTTTTTTTTCTAAGGCCCAAGAAAAGGTTTGGTCTTCTCCCTCTTCTTCCTTGTGCGAAGCAGAAACAGCTCCTCTTCACTGTAGTACAGAGTCCCAAAAGCATACAAAGTGCAAAATGATGCCACGTTATCACTCTGAAAAACTGCACGGGGATATTCTGAGCTGTAACAGTCAGTATTACATACAGTGAAAAAAAATGTAGGCTATGAAAAACTATTTTTATCATGATAAACAAACGTTCATTTCTCACTACAAATAGTTTCATGCTATTTGAAACTGAGCATAATCTAAACTATAATTTAAAACAATTGACACTATGATCCAAGTTTGTGATAAACTGCCACCAGGCAATAAAAATAAAGTCAAGTAAAATGAAAAGCAGACTCAGAACCAAGTGAACCATCTCCTACCAGTTTCACTTAATCTAGCGCAAATAAAGGCAAATTTTTAAAATTCTAAATTTTATCATCAAATATCTCAAATTCAAGTAAATACAAACCAGAATAGTATACTGGCCTTGTGTTTAATAAACAAATCTACTGATTCTTCAAATAATGTAGACGGACTCACAAAAGAAGGTAAAGCTGTGTATTTTCTAAGCATCGCTCACTTGACACTCTTCACCTTTTTTCCCCTGTACTGGCTTTTATTAGCTTACTTCTGAAAATCGGTATAACAAAAAATTTCATCTTTCAAAACAGATGTTTAGAAGTGCAACAGTTATGGAAATACAATTGGACAATGAATAGTTTTTATTCCCTTTACCTAGCCATACTCCTCACTGCAAAGCAGTAATTACAGGAATCTACTTCTGGTTTAAGCTTTACAGTAAGCTCTTTCCAAATTTAAGGCCAGCAACCAACCCTTCATTATGCTTAATAGGTAGACATAAAAACATAATTGTATCACAATCTCTCCAACTGCATGTTTCTCCAGCTCCTGAACCTCACACTTGTCTGATGCAAGGAAGAGATTTTTAATCTACTCTCAACTGTAACTGAGCAAATTTCAGCATCGTTGGTATAAACCACTCTAGAAGCAGCTACACAAAATACAGCAGCATTTGGGTAATCGTTTGGACCAAAATTTCACTGCTTTGCTACAAAACCTGCATTTCCAAAGCAAGCTCCCCCTGCACACAGCAGCCGCCTGGGCACCCCAGCAGAGCCCGGCAGCACCCAGCGCCCACGGCTGCACGCACCCAACTCGTGCCCCCAAGCACCGCAGCTGAAGCCAGGAAAATCAGGATGCTGTATACTAATTTGATTCATCTACAAATCAAATTGCTTCATCACGTAACATATAACACTGCTTTGCATGCACAGAGTTTAAAAGTAAAGGTAAATCAATAACTGAGGCGACCGCAGCTCCCGCAGCTTTCCCCGTGACCAGCACCCAGCACACCGCCAGTCACCCCAAGCCATACCCATCCTGCAGACAGTACAACCAATTAACAGACGATGGCATGAAATTCACCACTGATGGCAAATAACAACAATAAGAAAGAACCAGAATGATGAAATCTTTTGCTATTCTTGCTTTTTTTGGTGATCTGCCTATCTCAAAATAGCCGGCAAGATATTTTGATTACACTCGAAACAGTCCTATTTTTGCCTCTGCCTCTAGAATGACAGCGTGGCAGAGAGCACAGGGAGCTGGGATGCTCGCTGATCCTCCCAGCATAAAAAGAACAGCATGTGTCTATATTTAGAGGTAGAGAAGGGAACTACAGCATCCAGCAGAAAAAAAACCTTATACTGATTCTATCTTCACAAAAGCACTTGTGTTTTTGGTTTGTTTAAATCAAGAATGTGTTACAAGTGTTTGACCCTATATCCAGCAACAGTAAAATCTGTTCTATCATAAAAATACCAGCTGCTTTGCACTTTGAATGGTAATACTATTTTTAAAGTGTTTCAGAATTATTGTCTCATAGATTGTGGTAATTTTTATTACAGTTACTGGGGAATTCCATTTTTTTTTCTGTAGAATACAAACAATAGGCACATTTATTATTTTTGTCCTTATAAAACTGTATTTGGGTTGAAATTTGGGCTACTCTTCAGACTAGGCAAAAGAAGCCTAATATTTTGGCACTAATAAAAATTAACAAAACAAGCAAGCCAGAGCAAAAATACCCATAACATTAGATGCAAAAAGTTGCCTGACGGCCTCAGACATCTAAGGGACACCCTGTTTCCAGCAATACTACATCAGCACCACTCCAGGTTTAAGCCACAGCAGAGTGCTGTGACGTACAGGCAGCTCCCGGTCAGGGCTGGTGCGGGAGGGTCCCCCCTCCCCTCGCCCGCGGAGGGAAGTGAAGCCCACCCGTGGTGATGCTTCCATCAGCAAGCTGGAAACTCACCTCATATCAAACTACTTCCACATCATTTCACCTTCCTTTCCTCTTGCTCAGACTGAGAAATTAATTTAGAAATTCACTCACAAACAGGATCAAGGTGCCATAACTGTTGGGTGGTTTTGTTTTTCTGGGACAGAAGAAATGCTGCACTGGGAAAGGCTGCACCATCCCACCAAATGCTCCAGAGGAAGAAGTGATTGATGGAGAAACGAGCTGACCGAGGGAGACAAGACACTCTCAGCTCTCTGTTCCCCTGCCTAGACACACTTCTGACCCCACAGCCAGACCACGGTCACACTTTCCATCCCAGCACCATCCGGTCACCGTGTGCCAGCCCTCACGGGTGCTCAGCCCACACCAGTGCTCAGACTGGTCCCCAGGGTCCCTCTGGCTCTGCCAGCCAGGGACCCCACCGTGCACCCACCAGCACCCTCTGCCAAAGCCCTGGCGGCACCCTTCACCGGGCTCCCCCAGAGGCTCATCAGCCCCAGCACACCAGCAGCCACAGGATGCCTGTTTCATCTCACTTGCGCTGTAAATCCTTAACAGTGGGAACGTCTCCCAGGTTTCTAAAGCATAGTGTCAATTTACGGTGCAATAAATATGATCTTAAATAATAAAAATACTAATAGAGTGGGACCTGAATACGGACTCTGCTGCGATCTAAATCAGACATAAACCCCGGTATCCGTAAGAGCAATGGCAATGCCCAACTGTGCCATCGAGCCAGTCGAGAGATCGCTCCGGCAGACACT
The DNA here is from genome assembly GCA_013398125.1 of Aegotheles bennettii. Classification (NCBI taxonomy): domain Eukaryota; kingdom Metazoa; phylum Chordata; class Aves; order Caprimulgiformes; family Aegothelidae; genus Aegotheles; species Aegotheles bennettii. The sequence continues at coordinate 12,432 of VZRW01010960.1, read as the reverse complement.
CCCTCTCCGCCTGTTCTCACCCCACAGACAATCAGAGCACCACTTCCAGCAGCGGATGGGAGGGAACGCTCAGTCCCATCCCCGGGGACCCAGCCCTGCTTGCGAGGCACTCACATCTGTGTCTCTCAGACATCCTTCAACCACAGCATCCCCTGCTCCTCACGACTTCTCTCACCCACAACCAAAATGCTTTAAAATGTCATTACAGGGGAGGACTATACTCACACCCTCCCCAAAAAAAAAAATCAGTAGATTTTTCTAGGAAAGAGATCCTAAAATTCTGACCTGATAATAACCCCAGTCTAGTCTTCATTTCCTATGCTAATAGATCCATTTACATCTTTCTAGCAAAATGGTTTCAGGCTACATTTAAAAGAAAAAAAAAACAACCCACAACTCACGCCTTTCTTCTTAAACTGCATTTTGGGAGAGGATTAAGAGGAAGAAGGAAGGATATGACTGTTTCCAGGGTTTTTTAGTGTATCTGCTTCACACAGCAAATTAACATTCTCAATTTTAAATCAGGAGTGTATTCTTAATTAGGGTATGAAATGTTTTAAAATTTTCTTCACTTTACAAATGGCTGCTTTTTCAATTAACTGTGCTTCCTCAGCCTCAGGATGATCTTTCTATTAGCAATACAAATGCTTTCTAATATTTTGTGAATACTAATTCACAAAATTAATTAAATGCAGACTTAACTCTGAAAACATATATTTTACCACAAAAACCCGCTGTCTCCCAACTCCTGACTGATTACAGGCTTTTCTGTGATCACGAGCATCAAGTCCTAAAGGCCCAGTGGCTGGAACTGAAGGCAAGAAAGTTACAAGAGAAAAAGGTAGCAACTCAGTTTCCTCATCTCACTTTTTAAATGCACCAAACAAAGGGAGGGAAAAAAAGAAAAGATAAATATCCCAAAGTTCATGCAAACTGGCGACAGGAGTGGAGCTGCAGCCCATCCCCAGCATCGACGCGGCAGCAGAGAACCAGTGCAGCCCCTGAAGCTCACGCACTGGTTGTCTGTGTTTAAACTCGGACTCACCGTATTTATTTTAATGTAAAAAAAAAAAAAAATCTATCAAAGCGGCTCTTAAATGTAACCAGATTTCTGCTTACCAAACCAGAAAAAGCTTATTTAGACAAATCTTAAAAGCTAATAAAAATTTAGACAGTGCAGCGTCATGCACTGCATTTTTATGTTAAAATACTAAACAGACACAAATATATTTCCTAAAACTGAAAACAAACAGACATAAATTGCACAACTAAAGAATCCCAGCAGAAGTTAAGCTTGCAGACAAGAAACGATTCATTCTCAGGAGCTTCCCATGACTGATAGGTATGTGCATCTTGAGGAGTGGAATTGTAAGATGTGATAAAACAGTTACTGTCTAATGGGGGGCAAGACAAAACTCAGGAAAACTTTATGTAAAAACAGCCAGCATGGATCAGACCCAATCCTATGCGAGAGGGATGCACTCTGGATATGAGTAGGGTTCCTCGAAAGGGCACAAGCCCAGAACATGCGGCTGCCGAACACACGTTCTCCCATGATAACGCCTGTACTGTTACAAACATAACTCAGTAAGGGGGAGAAGACCACTGGAAAAGCAGCAACCACAACAGTTTTTGCATCAGTATACAAATAAAAAGTGCAACACTAAGGGAGTGCATTTCTAGATCATCAAGTCTTACAATTTATTAGATCAACTAAGGAAAATGCATTATTCCCCACATACATATGTTGTGTCGTTGTCCTGGAGGTGAGCAGAACATGAAGACTTAGAGGAGAGGGCGTTGGGAGGGGACGAGAAGAAGGGATGCCGAGGAGGGGAGTAGCAAAGCAATATCATCTAAGATGTTCTCTTTGAAGTATTAAAAAGTCAGCTTGTAAAAATTAATGGATTAGAGCTCCAGCTGTTCAATTCTCAGCTTTAAATTTAAAAGGTATGAGACTTTAGAACACTGGCACATAATCCAGAAAATATATTTAAATTTGTAAAAAAAAAAATCTTTGCATTAAAAATGGTCACTAGTAATTTGTAACGTTTGGACTGCGCCAACACAGAAGTGTTTTGCTAAGGAAAAGCAGCTAGCTACAAAGAATGTCAGTATTTTTACATAGGCCAGTCACATCACCAGTATGTGCAAAGTGGGTCTATCTACAGAATAGCAGAAATTCAGATTTAGATTTTAAAAGTTGAGAAATCTAACCAAGATCAGGAAAGTTGGGACAGTTCGTGAATTTCCTGGGAGATTTCACAGCTACACCTGTGTCATTTCCAGTGTTCCCTGCCCTGTGCCCCTTACCCAAGAACTGATGCCGAGAAAGTGCACAAGCAAGCCATGTTCTACATCCACCTCATCAACGGAAGGTCTCTCCTTTAAAAACGTCCCTCAAATACATGAAACAAGATTAATTCTGTATTTAAAAAAAAAACAAACAACACATCAATCTTAAAAATGTCCCACAAACTATAAGCATTTACAGGTGCAAACTTTTTTCTTTTCCAGGGCTGAGGTTTTTTTCACTGGAAACACAAGAACAGCTGGCCAGAGCCAGCTGCCAGCCGGACCACGGGCAGGTATCCGGCACTGGACGAGCGTTATCGGCGCTGTCTGCACCTGATGCGCTCCAGCCCAAACCACGTTAAGGACCATCTATTTTATGCTAGCTACAAAACAGGGAAAATCCCACTAACCACAGCTTGGCTGGTCTCTTTTGATTTTCTCAATGTGCTCGAGGAATTATGCAATTAAACTGTTTATGGTATTTCAGTAAATTCAGCATTAAAAAGCACATGTGTTAGGCCACCTGAAGATTTATTTTCAAGCTGGCTTTACACTTTCTGTGGATACTCTACTCGCACTTGTATTTAATAGAAATACATAAGAAACCACAGACTAAAAATGTACAGTAATTTGTCTAGTACTAAAATTTTATATGGCCACATAAAGACATTTTGCTGCACCAGAACCTCTCCCCGGTACAGAACGTTACAGAAGCTCGGAGTCAGCTGTTACAAATAAAGCAGCCTGTCTACTTAGACTTTTGTTTAATGCCTTATACTTCGCTCTATACAAGCAACAACAAACTGTATCTGTAGGTATTACTGATTAATAATGGTTTTTAGCAAAAAATTATTTGCATTTTTATGGCAGAGCATTCCACGAGGTCATTGGTAAAAAAACAGGTATTGCACATTAAAAATTAAAAACAGACATGGTGTAATACATCACAGATCAGAATAAATCTATGCTGTCATCTAAGCTCCTATATAAATATTAAGTCTAATTTGTTTCCTTTTACATCATTCGTAAAGATCTGAAGCACAGTCACACACAAATTTAAAGAAATACATCCCCCAAACTCTGCCTCATTCATTCTCTCACACTAGGTGTGCACAAGATGACCCAGTTCACACTAACCTCACAACTAAACATGCCATTATAGAATATGAGACTCTGGTGAAAGAAAGCATCATAACGCAAACCAAATTTGTGATCTGCATTAATTCAAATACAGCTAGACTGTCCACTAAAACGAGCAGAACAGGTAAATCTAAAGACTAAAAATTAACAGACAGACAGCTAGATGGACGGACGTAAAGGCAAGCAGAGCAGCTCTGGCAGTTACTGAAATGCCAATAAATTCACACACTTTCTGCGTTAAATATCTTAAGTGCATTACAGCAGCAACAGCAAACATTACCGAAAACCCTGCCCCTTGCCTTCTCCAATTTTTGCCATAAAGGTCTACAAACACGCTGCTGCAGAATGTTTATAAAACAAAGGAAAACATTTCTAAACAGGACTGCTTTCTCCTAGAAAATATTACAAATGGTAGTTGGTCAAAGTACACAATGGAGTGTTACTGTCATTCACATGAAGCCAGGCCAAGCAGGGGCAACCTCTCAATTTATTTTTTTTAACAGGTCAGAAGAGTTTAAAAGATCATATTAAACCTAAATCGAATGCACACTAATGAACTCTTTCCTATGATATGCAATGGGAATATTCTTTCTGCAGAAATCTGCATGCTAATCCAGATCATTTATTAAAGGTGTGTATTTCATATCTGTGGAATACATCACGTAATTGCTTGGCAAAGGCAATGGCATTTTTTTCACTAGCTGTTAAAATTCCATCTTTAAGTTTAAGCAGCCTTTTCAAGCAAACAAAGCAGCACTGGGAATCACTGACCATTGCTGCGAAGTGCGCCGAGCTTCGTCAGTGAACTCCTTTCCAACAACCCTCACTACAGTGCAAACCCGTTCCAAATCACATCTTTCTCTCAACAACATTTAAGCGTGTGAAATACCTCACAAGAGGTCTGACAAACTCGGCCTCAATAAACAAACCCAATCCCTTGGTAAAGCCTCTAAAAGAATTTAGCAATATGTAAAGTACAAGCAGGCAGCAGAACATACCAGGAGGAGAAAGAAAACAAAGGCTCCTAGCCGCATCTGGACCAAATTTGACCTTTGTTAACGTATTTGGTAGTAACTCACAGACATTACATACTGCTTTGCCAAGAGTTTTGTTGGCTCATTCAAATCATAGGTTCAGTGTTACGAAGAAATACTAACAAAAACTCACAGATGAAAACTAGCCGTGCTGCACTGCACATGCCCACCGGCTCAGACAGAGGAGCCCAGTGGCCACCAAGCAACTGAATATATTCTCATTTTTCTCAATCAACACCTGCATGGTTCTAGGTTACATATTGACATCCTTACCTGACATCTGCAGCATGGGACATTCAAAATTTCAATTAAAAGCTTAAAAAAAACAAAACACCAGCACTTAATTACTGGGTTTCTAGAGAATACTAATCAACATTTCACTAAAGGGGAAATTGTTCTGGTTCAGTCAAACCAGGCAAAGCAAAAGCCCATTAAACTGGCTCTGGGTTTTTAAGTGAATTTGATCTGGTTATTCTTTGTTAGCTAGAGCTGTGGTGTTGGAAGTCAATATGACCTCTCTAGACTTAGTATTATTATACCTCTCTCCCAGCTCTAGCTGCACAGCACAAGAAAACATGAAATTCTAGAAAGCATTTGGGGAAAAAAATCAAAATATCAGCCACTTCACACCAAACGTTTAGTACAAGAAACGATGTTTCAGAAAACTTCTGGAAAATCACATTTCAGCAAAGAGCAACATCCAGCCAGCACTAATAATGTTAAATCCAGAGACAAAATGTGAACACGCACAGAGAACTCGCCGAGGCTATCACAAAAGGATGTAGGTGTGTACAAGTACACAGCACCTACAGCACAGGTGTCTGAAGTAACGAATCTGCTCCCATCTGCCTTTAAACTCACAGCTCACACGATTGCGAGATATTAGCAAATCATTCTAATGCCATGATGAGAAAAGTGAGACGAGCTATACGGAATCTGACCAGCCATTAAAACGACTCCAGCAGTTGTTCCCCTGGTGATCCGGGCATTAACGGAGTATTTGAGAAGTTCTGGACCCTGCTGTGTTTTGGGGAGCCCCTCCACCTCCGAGCTGCCCCTGCACGGCAGCAGCGAAGCTGGAGCCCCAGTCGCTGGAGCTCGCCCTGCGGCAAGAGAAGGGTCACAGGCCGGCGGCAGCCAGCACGGCCCAGGGGAACCTGTCCTGGCACCCGCTGTCCCTTCCTCCGCCTGCCGAGCACCCGTGCGGATCGTGGCCGTAGGAATAAATCACCCAACGCTTTCCCTCCCATCACAGCAGATGTAATTAGGAGCCCACCAGCAACACCTATGTGCTGGCGAGGGCACTTGGGTCTAATCTCACTCTTAATAACGCTGCACAGCACTACGGAAGGGCGAGCACTCCCCAGTGCGGTGCTGAGCACTCCGCTCGGCACTGAGAGGAGAGCTGCCGGCAGCCTGTGCATCCACCCGGGACTGCTGGGGCAAACACCACGGATGCAAATCCCCACTGACTAAAAAGGTTTAAAATCTCAGTCACAACATAAATAAAGCCTTTTCTTAAACACAGCTTCAAATGCCCAGAGGTATGGCAATGTAAAGTTAAATTCTTTCTAATAACCGAGAAGAACAGCCTGTTTTGTCTCACCTATTGTATCTTTATCACTTCCAACAACAGTTAAAGTAAATTCTCCGCTGGTCTATGTGAATTTCCTCATCCGAATAACCAGCCCATTCAAATCCTTCAAGTGACTAAAATGTGCAACAAAATGAGTGCCTCTACGCGTTGTTGTAAAACTGGTTTGCTATTTCATGTTAAGCCTCCGAAATACTAAAACATATCCTTATATAGGAACACTGATTAAATGATTTTCCTTCCAAGTGACGAACTGTTTTAACAGCAACATTGTGGTTATCGCGACCAGCATGCAATTACTTATTTCATAGATGTTACTAAGAATAGCGGTGATTAAAGTGAACGTAGGAGTGCTGCTAAAGATGTTAAAGAAAGCATCGCTCCATATGACACGCATACACAAAATATACAGAATTTTAAGCCAAATTACACTCTTAATAAATGTGCTGTTTGGGATTAAATCACAACTCAGGATTATTTTTTTAATGCATGAAATTAAGATCTATGGAATAAGTTACTCTTTTAAAATCTATTTCTAAATACAGTAGGGTGCGTAGATCTGCATATGTGTGTGTGTGAGTGCACGCATAACAGGGGGGTGCATGCGTGTGTGTGTGTGTTGTGAGAGAACATATATATGTGTTTGAGTCTGCCAAGGTAGAAGTGACAGGAACTGTGATTTGTGCTAACTAGCTATTGATCCAGTCAGATCTAGATGTTGTGTACAAGAAACAATAAAAGAGAAGGGGCCAGGAAGGATGCTGTGTGCAACCCCATTTAAAAATGGAAAAGAAGGGCCCCAAACAAACCAATTTATGTCCTTGCCTGGGTGAAGCATGGAGAATGCTGATGGGCTTCCTAGAGTCTGCTGTGCATGCTAAACACTCCTGCTTGAAATGAGAGTCCCCTGTGCTGGGCATTAAACACGAACAAAGAGACAAACTGTGGGGGCTAGGATTCACGCTTCAGAAGGCCAAAGCTGGAAAGCCAACCAGAACTGGGGGTAGGAAATTGCCCAGCTTTCAAACCAGCTCCCTTTTAATTTTCTTAACACCTTTCTTAGCAAAATTACTAAGCGCGGAGGACTGTAAGAAGTCAGTCCATACCACCAGATGTAATGAAAACAATTTCAAACTATGCTAGCGGTACCAAAACATCAACTTTCCTGGGCACAAATAATGAGCTTAGGGTGCGTAAATTATGCACGTGTACTTACAGCACATCAAAAAATTGCCTGCATGCATTCCTGCAGCAGGGACGTGCACGTGCATCTATTGTAATATGCACACACACGGTCGGGTAGTTTGGAAAATATGGCTTTGATAAGACAAAATAGAAACCAATTGAATCTATAATCATCCTTATCTTAAACAGCTTTTGTAATAGAGGGCTTCCCATTAAAATATTTTTTTTACTAAGCTTGGGGAATTACAATGCCCTCTGGACATGGGGAAGGATCAAAAATGACAACTAATGTAGAAATTAAACATCTGTCAACTTAGCAAGTTTTATACCAGCAGATCCAGAGCCTGATTTTAAATTGCATTTCTATTAAAGAAGAAATACCCAAAACACTTTATGAGCCTTTCAGTTCAGAGTCGCACTGCCGGTCAGCTCCGAACGCAAGCAGGACAACACCTACGAGCAGAGGGACAGCCCTGCTAACAAACGCGCTTTCCAGAGTTTAGGGAAATCTCTATAACAGTTGAGGGGAAACAGCTGGATAGAAGGCCCGGCCGGTGCAGGGCGCCGCGGGAGCCCCCTCCTCAGCACCCCACGCCCAAGGAGTCCCTGCAGGAGCCCCCTCCTCAGTACCCCCTGCCGTGGCACCACAGGTCCAGAAGCAGGGCTGAGGCTCTCCGGGAGCCCCTCTGCTCAGCACCCCCAGGCCACCGCAGCCCTCGGGGCAGCCCCCCAGCAGGCATGACGGGGACAAGGCTGGCAACAGAGACCACCATGGGGCCAGCCAAGCCACAGGTGCTTCCTCCCTGTCACTGGCCACCCCACAGCCACCTGGCATCCTGCAGCCCTAGCCCAGTGTGGTAAGGCCCCCAGCAGCCACTGATGTCCCCACCAGGAATGGGGCAGATCGGGGGCTGGTGTGCGCCCAGTTTCCCAGGGCTGTAGCCCTGCCACCTCCCCTTCCCTAGGCAACCCAATGTTCCCCCTCACTGTGGGCTGGCACCCGCGCGGGACAATTGATACCTTCTTTGCTGGGGTTCGGGGGCTTGGGCTTCTCCCAGGGCACCATGGGCTTGTCCTCCTCCTGTCCCTCCATCAGGGCCTTCTCACCAGGTAGGTACCAGGTGGAGTTGTGCTCCGCCATCAGGGAGTCCAGGTCAATGGTGCTCATGGCACCCTTGACGCCCTCCGAGCAGCAGCTACCCAGGTCACTGTCCCCGTTCTGCCCCGCGCACTCCCCCTTCTTGCTCTTCAGACCCAAGGGCTGGTCTTCCGAGATGCTGAACTGCTGCCGCTGGAGCTGGATCTGCGCCTGCAGGATCTCCAGGGGGTGGATCTCGTCCTGGGCCGAGGTGCTCGTGGGGGTCCGCACTTGCTCCATGCTCGGCGTGCCAGGGTGGGTGCCCGCCGTGGTGCTGAGCCCGTAGCTGTCGGGGGTCGAGGTAGACGTACTGAGCAGGCCAAGGGCCAGGGGCTTCTGTCCGTTGAGAAGTGCATGCTCCCCACGGGGCAGCTTGGGCGAGCTGCCCAGCAGCGGGCTGCGGGTGGGCTTGGAGGCGGCATTGTCGGAGCTGGAGGACACCTCGTCCTCGTTGCCGTAGCTGGTGCTGACCTCATCGGGAAAGTCCACATGTGGGGAGCTGCCATCTGACTTGGTCACGCTCTGGATGCCGCTGTCCAGGGAGGACATCAGGTCGGGCTGCTCCCCCAGCAGCAGCTCGCCACCCTTGCCCCAGGAGGGCGAGGTCAGGGGCTTGTCATGCGGGGTGCCCCCGCCACGCTCTGCACCCGCAGCCCCGGGCGGGCCCCCCGCTGCCGCTGGCACTGCCGGCTGCCCCGGGCTGACACCGGCCCCGCCACCCTCCGTGGCCGAGAACTTCTCGAAGAAGGTGCCGGGGCTAACATGGCCACTGTCCCGTTTCCGGCGGCCCCGCCCCCGCCCACCGCCCACTTTCCCCTCGCTGCCGGCCGCTGGCTCCAGCGCATAGCCCGGTGAGAGGCTGCTCTCGGCGGGCAGAAGCGGGGCAGTGCCAGACACCTTGCCCGTGCCCGCTGCGCCTGCCGGCGGCCCCGCTGGGAAATAGTCCGGGGCAGCAGGCGGTGGCGGGTCGGACTCGGCCTGGCTGAGCTTGCGCTTGGCCTCAGCCGGGCTCTTCTTGTTGAAGGTGACGTTGAGGTTGGGGGCGCCCAGGCTGGCGATCATGTTCTGGCAGGCGGTGGAAAGGGCGGCCAGGCAGCTCTGCCCAAAGACATTGTNGGGAACTCGGGCGGGGGCGGTGGGTAGGCACCCGGTGAGGCGCTGAGGGCAGGCGCAGCCCCGTGGGCCGTGGGTTGCCGCGCCGCTGCTGCGAAGGGGAAGCCAGGCTGGGTGGCAAAGTCAGCAGGGCCACGTCGCTCAGCAGGGGCACTGGGCAGTGCCACGCCGCCGCCCGGCGACTGCAGTTGCGAGAGGCCACCCATGGCGGGCGCAAAGGGTGGGTGGACGCCAGGCGAGGGCAGGGCCTGTGCCGGGCCCTCGCCCGCCATCCGCAGTGGCTCTTGCAGCCCCAGCCCACCAGCACCCGGCCTGAAGAGCACGGCAGCACTGCCCGGCTGCAGGCCCAGCTCATGAGGGGCCGCCTCAGCTGGCAGCCCCGACGCTGCCATGCGCCGTGGCAGCAACTCCCCGGGTGGCGGCGGCCCTGCAAACCAGGCGCTGTCGGGGGCCAGGTGCGGCGCTGGCGGGTCGAAGCCACGGCCACCATTACTGGCCTCCCGCTCAAAGGCAGGCGGGGGCATGCCACCGGGTGGGCCCACCTCGCCATGGTGCCCCAGCTGTTGCAGGCTGGGCGGCCGCAGGCGCTGCTGGCTGCGTGAGGCCATCTGCTTCATCACCAGGGCCGCGTTCTGGCGCTGCGCCAGTGCCGGGTGCTCAGGGCCACCGTGCGGCAACGGCCCTGTGAAGGCCTCAGGCGCCGGCGGGGTGAACTCGCCTGGCAGGCCAGGGTAGGCCGTCGGGGAGAGGTGGCTCTCCATGGTGGGGCCATGCATGCCACTGCCCCAGGAGGTGCAGCGCTCGATGCCGGGGTTGCTGGGGAAGTCGAACCGCGGCCTCTTGGCGACGCTCACGTAGGGGGCATCGAAGTGCTGCAGTCTTTGATTTGGTGGCTGTTGCGGAGGAGGGTGCTGCATATTAAACACGGGGTCGGTGTAGGGATGCATATTCCTGTTCTCCAGTCTGTGAATAGGGTATTCAAACTGTGCATGCTGGTTCTGCATTATGGGCCCATTGTCCTGCAGGTTGGGGTTGGGAGCGTTGGCTTCTGTTTGCTGTTGCCTAGGGATGGCTGGCGGGCAGTTCTGTCTGGCCAGCAAGCCCGGCGGCTGCTGCTGCGGCTGCTGCTGCTGCATCAGTGGGTGCCTGGCGCTGGCCCCTGGCTCCAGGCTGGCGGGCATCTTCCGTGCTCCCCCGAAGCGCTCAAAGAAGACACCGTGCTGCTGTGGTGGGTGCGCCTTGGCCACAGCCATGCCCGGCGCCCGGGGCAGGGCAGGTGCCCCCGCGAAGCTGCCGCCTGCCGGCACCTGCCGCCCGCCGCCGTAGTGAGGCAGCTGCCCCTCGGGCTCCGACGGGGAGAAGACGGGCAGCTCGAAGTGGCCGGCGGGGCCGTCGCCGGGGTAATTGTATTCCAGCGAGTCCACGCCGCCCTGCGCGGGCAGCCGCCGCTGCTCCAGGCCGTGGGGCTCGGAGGAGCCGGCCGCCGGCAGCCCATGGAAGGAGGCG
>VZRW01010959.1:0-16238 GCA_013398125.1 Aegotheles bennettii | reverse complement strand
TTTACCTTTAGTGAAACCATGCTAACTAATCCTGATCAACTTCTTGTCTTCCATATTGGTAGAGATGACCTGTAGAATGAGGCACTCCATCACCTTTCCAGGGATTAGATTAAGACTGACTCACTGATAGTTCCCTGGATCTTCCTTCTTGTACTTTTCAATACCTTTTCATAGAATCATAGAATCATATAATTATAGAATTATGGAATTATAAAATTTTAGAATTATAGAATGGTTAGGGTTGGAAGGGACCTTAAAGATCATCTAGTTCCAATGCCCCTACCATGGACAGGGACACCTTCCACTAGACCAGATTGCTCTAAGCCCCATCCAACCTGGCCTTGAACACTTCCAGGGAGAGGGCATTTACCATCTCTCTGGGCAACCTATTCCAGCGTCTCATCACACTCATCACAAATAATTTCTTTCTTACGCCCAATCTAAATTTACCCCTTTCTAGTTTAAATCTGTTACCCCTGGTCCTGTTGCTACATTCCCTTGTAAAAAGTCCCTCTCCAGCTTTCCTGTAGTTCTGTTCAGGCACTGGAAGGCTGATATAAGGCCTCCCCAGAGCCTTCTCTTCTCCAGGCTGAAAGATATCAGTCCTCTCAGTTTGTCTTCACAGGAGAGGTGCTTCAGCCCTTTGATCATCTTTGTGGCCCTCCTCTGGACTCGCTCTAACAGCTTCATGTCCTTCTTTTGTTGGGGACTCCAAAACTGGACACGAGACTCCAGGTGGGGTCTCACAAGAGCAGAGTAGAGGGGGAGAATCACCTCCCTCAGACTGCTGGTCAAGCTGCTTTTGCTGCAGTCCAGGATACAGTTGGCTTTTTGGGCTGCAAGCACACATTGTCGGCTCATGTTGATCTTATCAACCAACACCCCCAAGTCCTTCTATCAGGGATGTTCTAAATCCATTCTCTGCACAACCTGTATTCGTGCTTGGGATTGTCCCAACCCAGGTACAGGACCTTGCATTTGGCCTTGTCAAACTTCATTTGGTTTGCAGAGGCCCACCTCTCAAGTCTGTTAAGGTCACCACACAGCTTGGTGTCATTGTCGAACTTGCTGAGGTTGCACCCGATCCACCATCCATGTTGCCAACAATGACATTAAAGAGCATTGGTCTCAATAGTGAATCTTGAGGAACGCCACTCATCACTGATTTTACTTAGACATTGAGCTGTTAATCACAAATTTTTGAGTGCAATTATTCAGCCAAATCCTTATCCATCGAGTGGTCCATCCACCAAGTCCATGCCTCTCTAATTTAGAGACAGGGATGTCATGCAAGACAGTATCAAACGCTTTGCACAAGTCCAGGTAGATTATATCAGCTGCTCTTCCCTTATCTACCATCTCTGTAACCCTGATATAGAAGGCCATCTGATTTGTCAGGTATGATTTGCCCTTAGTGAAGTCATCTTGGCTGTCACCAATCACCTCTTTATTTTCTATGTGCCTTGGCATATTTTCCAGGAGGATATGCTCCATGATCTTGCCAGGCACAGAGGTGAGAAGGACTGGCCTCGAGTTCCCTGGGTCTTCCTTGTTTACCTTTTTAAGAATGGGTGTTATTTTTCCCCTTTTCCAGACAGTGGGTACTTCAACTGACCACCATGACTTCTCAAATATGGTGGATAGTGGCTTAGCAACTTCATCTGCCAGTTCCCTTAGGACCTGGGGATGTATCTCCACAGGTCCCAAGAACTTGTGCACCATCAGGTTCCTTAGGTGATCTCAAATCTGATCTAGCCATACCGCAGTTGGTTCTTCATTCACCCAGTCCCTGTCTTTGCCTTCTGTGACTTGGGCTGTGTGCCTTAAGCACCTGCCAGAGAAGACTGAGGCAAAAATGTCCTGAGGCCCTCAGCCTTCTCCATGAAGGTCACGAGACCAAGAAGGACACATATACATAATATCCTCTGTATACCTGCATAAAAAGGCAGTTAAAGGTCTTTCAGTGTATTCCAGCTTTATATTCTGAGGAAATGAAAGTAATTCCAAGGAAATCCTAGATTTTGGAGGGAAATAATACCTTATTTTGTATAGGTGTTAATGATTCCCCATCTCAGTTTTTTGTATAGGAATATAGACCTTCATGATTTTTTTCACAGACTTTGACTTCCTTTGTTTCTGGGGAAGTGAAAACTACTGACATTTTTTGAGTATCTTAAAGCTTACAGAAATGTATTTCATTGATGAGTCCTGTCATCAGGGGTGGCAGTATGAGTGATAGTGTGTGAGCCAATGGGAGCAGTTCCTTTTGCATGAAATAACCTCTTATTTCATAACTCAGAATGATATAACCCTCCTATCTCTGAGCCTTGTGCTTGGAATTGATAGAAATATGATGCAAATTTTCTCTGCATTTCCACTGAAGATTTGAACCAAGAAGGATTACTGGAAATTTTAGAGAAAAAGTAAGATAAAATAGAAACACCATCTCTTCAGTTTTAGGCAAACTGTCTGACTAGGATGGTCCCCAAACTTCAGTAAACATTAACTTGGAAAATTCAAAGTTCAGTTTCAACAATAAATTCTAAGTTATGGGAATGCAGTTGTGGAAGTCTGAAAATCAGCTGATCTGAGGAAAGTTAAATGCCCAGGAAAGGGTTAAAATTTAGCTGCAAGCAGTGTACTTAAACTGCCAGAGACAAGGCCAGAGACAAGATATACTACCAGATACAAGATAGAAGAAGTCAACCCTATAGGCTAAGTTCCTCCCCAAGGCTAAGATGTACTCCCTGTAATGACAGCAACCAGATACACGATTGCTGAGCAAGCTTGCAGGACTAAAGATGACCAAAGGGGAAAAGAACACTGTGAGAAAGACTGTTTACTTCATCCCAAAGACCCCAAGTGAATATCACCAGACAGCACTACACAAGCGCCAAGAGGAGGAGCTATATGATAATGACTTCTAAGAAATCATTAGAATAACTACTCCTATTCTCCATATTGATTGTAATAACTCTGCCCTAATACTGAATATGCATGATTCTTTACAATAAATACTTGCGTTCTTCGTAATTCGGTGTGCAAGCTATGAGGAGAGATTCCCCTTTCACTCGGAGCTGCAAAAAACATACCTGCTTTACAACTACTTGCCAGTTGTAAAGTCTGTTTCCACAAGTCACAGCTAGGTCTAAATTAGAGTCCCAAATCCTAAAGTAGCTCAAAAATGCTGTAATACTATATAAAACATACATAAATATAATTCAAACAGAAATCTGAAGATGGATCATAGTCATGGTACTTTTGTGATGTTCACTCAATTATCATACTCTTGTAGCGTATGTAAAGCTCTCTTTAGTGACTCTAATTTACCTCATACTCCAAATTTTCACTAATTACTTTACTAAGTACAAATTACTTTTGTGTGTGATAAATAATATTGCAAATATTTTGATATATTTTTAATGCAAACACAAATACTCTTTGATTAGGGTATGCTGGGGTTTTTTACTTATTCCATGAATGTTTTCAAATGTGGAAATTGGTGGTATTGTGCTACGGTATATAAATAATCTGATCAGTCATGATAAATTATGATCCTTTAGAAATTACTCATTCCAGAATTCTCAGGAAAAAAATGACTCAAAAATATTATCACTTGTTCAATTTTGAAAACATCTTGGGTGTTCAGACTTCTAATTCGACTTATGGTATTTAAGTTGTAAAGGATTTTCTTTAAAATTTTTCCCATTTTCCACCCTTCAAAAATGTATAATATATCAGATTAAAATGAGAAAGCACAGTCAAAATAGGAGCAATTTCTGTGGAAAAGTTGTAATAATTTTAAGGATTTTTAATTGCTTTTAGAGCTACCAGATAGATCAATAAGGCAGTTTTCTCTAGTTATTTTGGTAGAAGGGAGTCACAAAACCACTACTGAACAAAGGAAGAAGTGTTGCTTTGAAATTACTACCTGGAGAGAAAGGATAAGAACAGGAAAACATTTTGTGAGAGAAATTGAGGAAAAAAAAATACATTTTTTTTTGGTTTATCTTCAGTGACAAACAGCTTTCTGAAGTATAGACTAGCAAATAAGATACATTTGAATATATTATTTGCTTCTAACCATTTCCCCAGATCATTTTCCATACCGTATGCTAAGTCGCTGTCATGGATTACTTGAGACAATATAAAATCAATACAATCAAAAAGTAATAGAATAATTTCTGACATTGTTCATTGTCTCCAGTGCTCTCAGTAGAGTAACTAATTCAAGAGGCCATACACTCTTCTACTAATTTGAATTCTTCATAGAATTTTAACTGAGGATGTTTTTAAAGTATTTGGGTATTATGTAAATGTTACTATTTTCTCCATCATCTTTTTTAAACAAAACTTCAGGGCAGTCCTCTCATGGATACAGAGGAGTAATCAAATCGGTTTAAATTTTCATGATTAAAAATATCTCATGAGATGCTTGAATGAGGTGAATTTTGATAGTAAGTCCTAGCTAACATATAAAGCTTAACAAGAAGAAACATTGGGGGAAATAGGAGAGATTAGCATTTATTTTAATTTTGTTTTTGTTTTTGGAGAAGAGAGGGATCAAAGAGGTGACTTTTAAAACATTTTCATCAATCCTTATGTCTTAACTGTAATATGTAAAATGGAGAAACAACCAGCCTTTCACATAGCATATGCGTTAGGTTGAAAATAGCTAAAACTAAAACACTCTGTCAAGAAAAGGTTTGGTATGATTTTTCATCTGACATTGTTTTTACTCAATATGAACACTTCTTTCCTTGTAGGATTAAAGCTGTTTAAAAGCCTAGATAAGAGAGATACCATTAGTAACAAATAAATGATCATATTGGGAGCAATGCAAAGCATTAATTTGATTATTAACCCCTATACGAAAACAATTTTTTTTGTCATCTAATAGGAGTCTTGAGAACTATTACAAAAAAAAAAATCCCACAAAACCAAAACCAAACTCAAAACCAGAAACAAAAAAGAAGTTGAGGGATAGGGTGGATTTCTAGGAAACATTTCAGAAGCTATCAGTTGTGATGACTCCAAACAGAGATTCAATAGAAATGACTGTCTGCATAAAATTAGTAGTAGTTTTGTGTAGATACAATCAGTCATAAGTGACAATGAACACTGTCATCCTTTGACTCTGTTTCAGATTTAACAGCTGTTTAGATTAGAACAAAGATTTTATTTGCAACTGCATATTGCTGAAGAAGAAATCTGATTATCTGGATGATTTTAGAAATTGGGGGTGGCAGTCAGGGGGGAGGACCAAATCTTCTGAGAGATAAAGGTAAGAAGAAAGCTTTTGTGAAGAGCCATGCTGAATTTTGTGAACAGTTTTCTGAGGTGTAGAAATAGGAAGTAATTTGTGAAGTTCAGGAAAAAAAGGAAAGCATCTTCCTCTTTGAAGTGTCTCAGGATGACATAAAATCTTCTGAAGGAACAGGCTTCCACACAGAAGCTATTAACTGAGTTCGCCATTATATTATGGAAATAAGTAAATTAAAAATCTCATGAGCAATCCTCTCAAGCTTTTTTTGACCACAGAAATTAAAAATTTACAACTGAGACAAAAAAAAATATAAAAAAATCACTTGCAGGTTATTATGGGGTCCTTATTCCCTCTCTTTGCCTTCTAATTAAAGTTTTTATGAAATCTTTTTGCTGCTATTTTTCATAGTCTTATACAAAATAAGAGAAAGCCTAAAATTAAACTAGAGAGAGCAACAGAAAATTCAGTCTGTGTGAAGCACATACAGTGATGACATCAGTTAAACCATGCCTGATTCAGGTGGTTAAAATTTATTCCCTCCTTTTTGGAAAAAAGTGGAAAAAAAATGTGAGTTGGGGTAAACTTGGCTAATTCCATAACTTTATAGGCCCAATTATCATTGTAAATTTGTTCTTAGGAGTTTTCACAGCTATTGCTGGATGAGGAGAGATATGATTCAAACATCATCATGTAAAGTATATTTGAACCATATTGGCCATCAAGAACATTTGTATCACAGTTGCATACAAATTGCTTATTTTACAAACTGTACTCAAAACACTAATGAATACGCTTTGAGATATTTGCGTGACTTACTAAAGCTAAACTCGTTGATTAACACAGTCCATTATGTGATGTAATATCCCTGCTTCTCTTACTGCTTGTGTTTAATTATCAGTCAGTTTGCAGGCATCAGTTATTTTTTTATTGAATAACTAAGGGTTTAGTTGAAATATTTTTTCTTTTTCATAGGTAAAAAGAAATAGAATCTGGATTCTGAACCTGAAATATGAAATAATCAGTATGTATGAAATACTATATTTATTAACTGTTATGGCTTATGACAGTGGAAGTTCAATGTCAGCATTGCCCGTTTAATTATTCAGCTTTTCTATTTTATTATATTTCTATGTCTGATGGTTGAAATTTTCCAAAACATTAGAAAACCTAAGGATAAAAGGTGTTTTCCCCTTGAGGGATACCCTGGTAGCATTCGTTGTATATAGTACATTTCACACATAATTTCCCAAAATAAATCTGTGCATATCTTCATCAACAACATATGCAACATATTCTTAGAATATATTATTCAGTTGTGTACTCTCCCCAAAGCTGTTTGTGTTATTTTTCTTTTTTTAAAATTGTGGAATTTTAAGAAAAAACAGTAGATTAAATTAGCCAATTGAATATTTATTATCTTTTTCGGCAACTCTCTGTCTCTGGACAAGGAATCCCCAATGTACAGTCAAGCTTAAAAATAGCTTCATGGGCTATGGTACATTAAATTGGAAATTTTTTTTGCTATTTTTTTCCCTTAATGCTGGATAAATAGCAATTAGGTTCAGCTGAATTAAAATAGGATTCTGCTTGAAGTTGTCATCAGAAAAGTCGATATTTCATTTGATGAAGTTGTTAGCCAGCCTAGTAACCTGAAAATATCAGGAAAATCCATGCTTCACTTTTCGTTCCTATCCTTCAGTTATGATCAAATATATTATCCTTGTCATTTCCTTTTTGGGTAGAAACAGTGATCACAAAAGCTCCATGAGCCCTTTGAGACTAAAGGACAACAGGATATAGACCAGAGTAAAGCACTGAATCCTGTCTCTCAGGGTGCGGTCTCCACTCACTTCATACATTTTAATAATTCTGAAAATTGAGCTCTGTAATCCTGTTGTGACATTGACATTCATTCTGTAAACTTCTGCATTCAGCTTGATGAAATATATCTTGTGTGTAGGGCCAGTAATACTCCAGCTAGGCAACTGAGAAAAAGTTAAAATAAGGGAAAAAAAATCAGGAAAATTACTTCTGTGAGTTTTCCCTGTGCAAGACCTTTCACTATGAAATCACATGTTGTATCATGTGTGTTCTTTCCTCCCATTTTGCATTAAAATGCATAAACAGATGATACATTATCTACAAACTCCTGAGCTGAATATGGCTACAACTGTAGATCATAAATGTATCTTTCTTCTGAGGAAAATAAAAATATTTTACAGTTAATATTGTGTATACTATTTTTAATGTCATAGTTTTTATGGGAAGCATTAGGGTAAGACAATCATATTTGTTTGACATAGATCATCAAACAACTGTTCAACCATTATTACTTATCCCCAGTTGTAAATGGTTAAATAGTATGTAGAATGGTCCAGAATATGAGAGAAGTCATGAAGTGGCTTTAATTTCCCCTTCCTCTTCCCTTTACTTTCCAAATTTTTCCTTAATTAGAATTTTCTCTCCAATATTAGTAGATAATAATAATAAACTATGTATTGCCAAAATACTCAAAATGCCTGTCACCAGTTTCCAGTTCTCCTAAATTACTTCTGACTGGTATATCCACATTTATTAAGCACTGCAGTCTAACCTGGGAGAGCTCCTCAGGAATGTGTGTTCTCAGAGAGATTAGCAAAACAGGGCATGTGGAGAGGGAGCAGTGTTTAATAATGCAGTCCCACAGACCTTTTGACTCTCTGCAGGAGGTGCTTATAGAAGTAGCCAAAACAAGTCTCTGCAGCTACAGATTATTTCTTCCCCTTCTGAATAATTTTTGCCAGTTAGCAAAAAGGTGTCATCGCTGCTTGCAGGGGATGCATAACATTTAGTGGATATAGAGAAGAAGGAAGAGCTGCTACTCTGTCTTATCCCCATTACAAATTTCATATAACAGCGCGGAAATGTCACATCAGACACTAAATCTCTTTCAAATCCCTTCTGTTCCTCAATACAAGTGTTATCTATTTCCCTTTTGGAAAGCTTAGTGTTTAGAAACTGAGGGTCAGCTACTCAGTTTGAGTTAAATTATCAGGGCTTCTGGAGTTAGGGTAAATGACTCCAGCTGAGATATGCCCTAAAGAACATTGAAAGGGAATATGATAAATAAGCTTTGTAATAAGACTTTTATTTGACCTTTATCATAGCAAAACATTAGTTATTCACATTATGGTTGCCTGTGACACTTCCACTCAAGAAGGCATTTTATATTTCAGAGACAATCTATGTCTAACATAAGGCAAAAAGTTACATAACAAAAGTATGAAAAGATACTTCTTTCTGAGCAGTGTTATTCTCATATCCACAGTCCTCACTAACATTGGAGACAATTGCATGGAGGGATTTGGTACCGTATGTTTCTAACCTATGTCAATATTTTTCCCCTTATAAAAGAAAACAGAAAAGAAAAAAAGATGATGATAGAAATACCTTATAGAAGCTTGTGAGACTTCTTTTGGGAAATAGAAATGTACAATATGTATTGTATGGTTCTCTGGGGATAGGGAGAAGCTAGTTATATTATCTAAAACTGAGGCTGAGAACAAGATGAGATGAGATGAGATGGAAAGAAAAGAAATGGAAGCGAACTGATTTTCCTTCCCAGGGAGAGAAGATTGAATCTGGTGTCTAAGCTATAATCTTTAAATTCTACTTCTCTGTAATTTTGTGACAAAGGCCGGTACAAGAAGGAGAAAAGCTTAACTGAAAAACCTCACTCTGTGCTGGGGACCCGAGACATCAGATGGTCATTTCCACTACTTATGTTTGAGTTCGAATACAAGCAAGAGTATTTAAAATGTCCTTATGAAAGTGCTAGGGCATTTTTCCTTGGGAAAAACAAGCAAACTAACCGGCAGTAATTTTTAGTGCTTACATATAGACGGTTAGAATAGAGTTGGCAAAACATCAAGACTGCAGCATCTGCAGAAACAGATTCTGGGACTAGGAAAAAATATATTATATTTCAGAAGTACTATCTGAAAGATTATTCATATTGTATGTCAAAGCTTTTTAGGTAAATTCAGGTGGTAAACTGTATAAATTAACATTCATATTTGTCAACTGTGGATTTCAATTTGCTGAATGGAACTAATAGAATAGATAAATAAAGCAGATAATTTTCACATAAATTTTTGCAAGATTAGGCCTTAAAATTCTGCATGAGTTTCTGCTTACTCTTCCTGCAGCAGCTTCAATACATAGCTAGGTAGGATATCTTAATTTCATTTAATTAGGGCAGTTATCCTGACATTTAATCTATTAAGAAACAAGCAACTTTTAGTGTGTGGGGGGAACAATTAGTAGGAAGTATTTAAATACTCACATAACTTCATTATAAAGCCTGCTAGCTACAGCTGAATAGTGTCTAAATTATTAATACCTCATTTAAATTACTTAACCCTCAAGAAAAACACACTTCTATTTGCTAATTAACTGAATATTCCTTCTGAATGACAGCCTTGGTGATGTGCCTTCTCAGTTTATTTGTTAAAAAACACAACAACCATTTTGGTTGCTTTCTTTTCTTGGAAAAAATAGAGACCACAGAGAGTGAAGAGAGAGCACATCTTTAAAGGACAACATAAGCAAATTAAAGACTAACTAATCACATATTTGTGGGTTTCTAAATAGTTGACAAACTAATAGTTGCTTTGTCTCGCTCTGTGGTGCTCAATGAAGCAATGGAGAGAATCAGTGTTTGTGCAAACTGTGATGGCTTTCTATTGTTTTGAAGATCTCATTACTTTGATAAAATAAGGGGTAAGACAAAAATAATGTGGAAGTATTTTATAGAGAAAAATGCAGCTTATCTGTCTGTACCTGTTTCAGGAATGTGGGAAAACAACTGGGAAAGAGGAACATGTTAGAAACTCATTGACAGGAAAATCCTAATTTGAAAAAAGGTGAGATTTTTGCTCTATGTGTATCAAAATCCTGTAAGAATCAAGTACTGGATGAGAGAGGCAGGGTTATGCTCGCACTATCTGTTCATGTTCATGGCTTATTAGTTACCTGCCTAACTCTGAGGACTTGATGTCCCTAATTTAATCATCCTTGATAACTGGTGCAACAAGAAATACTTTGTTGATACACATATTGTATCTTTTAAATTGCTGAATTATTACCTTTTATTTTTTCTCTTTCTTTTTTATTCTTTTAATAGTATATTGAAGACTTCACTCAAGTGCCTTAATTAAAGTGATATGAATTTTGATCTTTGAATCAAGCTGATGTTGATTTTTTTATATATATCTATATTTTTATATATATCTTTGAAAGTTACCATAAAACAGGAGAACTGTTTCCTTTTCCGCATGATGAAGCAACTTTAAATGCATTGGTTTTGCTGGTACAGTTCAAGCTTCAAAATACCCATTATTACAAAGGGCCCCAAAACACAGCATATTTAATGCATAGATTTAGGAACATTATTAATTAGAAATCCCCACTCTATGTCACAGGCAAATGTATTTAGAGACATAGTTACGAATCAAATCCACTGGAAGCTGGGAGTAGAAATAGAACATGTATTTCAGTATATTGTCACTTTCATACACTTTGTGACATGATGTTTGCTTTTCAGTTACTTCACAGTAATGCAAATGTATCGGAAAATCAAACTTTTCATGGCTGCTTAGGGTATATAAAAGTTTTTTGTTTATGAAACAGAAAATGGCAGGCTCCATTATACACTCCAATAACACAAATAAAATACAAAAACTACAGAAATAAGAACAATGTACAAAAGTAGAAAGAATGCAAATGAGGAATGAGTGTGGCCATTTCAGAAAACACAAGCCAGTCATAAGCATTAAAAAAAAAGATGCTCTCTTACACTGAAAAACAACTGTAGGCCAAATAATTTTAGGGCAAGTTTTACTTATGAGAATCTTTCTATATATCTATAAACGGCCTTTGGTGCTGGAAAACGTCCAGCCTAGATTTGAATCAAAGCTGAAATAAATGTCAACACTGAGCCTGTAAATTCCAGAATTCTGAAGTGTCAGAATTAACGTGACCACACACAATCATTTGGATTTCCCTTTATTATAAAGATTGTGAATATATGTTGCTATTGACACTCTTGTCTAAAGCACAGATAAAGTGGGGGTAAGGAGAGACTCAAGCAAATCTGAGGCACCTACGAGTTTTTCTGACTTAAGTTTTATGTGGTGATTTCTATGTTCAAAGAGGAGCTCTCATTGGCTTCAGTTGCTGCTGCAGGTGAAATCTCTAGGTAATGAAGAATACAAAATGATACTTCAGGAAAGTGTGATGTTAGTGACTTGTCTAACATCTAGTCTGGTGAAAGAGGAAAGGACCTGATTTGTACTTAATTTTACCAGGGCAACCTTTCAAGTATGGTCAACCGTTTATCAAAGCTTGCCAGCACATGCTCTGGCTAATAAGATAATAGCTTTTTCAAGGTATCATCATATGTGTCATCTAAAATATTATGCAGTGAGATGGATATTTCAGCAGTAATAAGCACCTACACTTGCTTATACAACGGTGCAGTGAGGGATCCTGCAGCCCCGCAAAGCTATAAGATCAAATGAGTGCTATTTCCTTCTGCTTGTTTCTTTTACCTTCAGTCTAGGTTCACCAACAAATTCTGATTTATTGCTTCCAGTCAGTCATTAGTACCAGTCCTTTCTCTTCCAGTACCTCCCATGCAGTCCCTTCAAGATTCAGTCCAGTGGATGATAGCTCAGTAGGGAGAATGGCATGTGCCAACCTTTCCCTGAAACATTTAAATTTCTCTGATTTAGAATAAGTCTTTCTGCGTCAAACCCACTACCATCTATCAGCACAGTTTAGTGACTGTTATTCCAGGCACTTCAGCTAATCTGACTTTCCCCTGACTCTTGAGTCTTCCTTATCTCTTAATCTGACTTTCTCATTCATAACTGTCTCCAATGAGGTTTTTACCCAGACTATCTCTTTATGCAATGATTTCCCAGTCAAGCCCAGTTCTTCCTCTATTCTTTCTCATCTTTCTTTCAGAGTTGAAGTTCTCTGCTGAAAGCTAGTTGCCAGTTCTTGCCTAGGCAGTTTAGATCTCCCTTTTCTCATTTCTAGCCCTGGATTTCTAGTGTCCTCACATCAGCATCTTTTTCTGTTTTAGACTCTCTCAGTTATAAACTAGTCACCTAACCTTCTGTCTTTTTTCATCTTTATTCAAATTCAGCCTTTTTAGACAGATTTCAAATCTTACAGGTAAGACTGAAATAATTACATGGAAGCTAATTGATGTCAGTTGAGGATCTGGGCATATTATAGGGAAGTTACTAGTGGTATCTACTATGGATGTTTCCTGAGGTTTCCTACTATCAGACCCTCTTTTCAGTGGTTTATGACTTTGCAACATTTTAAAGTTAGAAATGATATTTTTCCATGCTCCCTCAGGCTATACTTAGCTACTTTCATTCAGAACAATGCAGTTGTTTTTAGGAACAAGGCTGTGGAAAACAGCAATTGGAATATGGAAAAAATAGCAATGCTGAGAAGACAATTAATTTTCATCAAGCCTTCACCTACTGTTCTTATGACCACCACAGGAAAAAACATAAATAAATCAATTATTCTCTCTTTAGAGAAGGTTATGCACTAGCTGTGACAGAGGTCTTATGCAAAAATGAGTGTGATCAGGTAATTAAAAAATTCCTCATGATGCAGGTGCACAGAGCAGAATTACAGCTGCACCAGCAACCGTAGTCTAGCCTTAATTTTCTGAATTTGTCTTCACGACTTAGTGCTATTTTAGGATCATGGCATGTCTGGTGTGTGAAGCAGTAGGTTTAGCAAAAATATCTGCATAGTATTTGTTCTTTATATTCCCTAATTCGTATAATCTCATTTATCACCTCTATCCTAATACATCAGTGATAGAAACTAGATTCAGGTAGGAAATTTTCACATTTTTTATTTAAGAATCCTCATTTTACCTTTTACCTTTAAAATAACCTTCAGTGCTAGGTACTTTTAAAAATTATACCAGCTGAAGTTGTTTTATCCTCCATACTCTTATTATCTGTGCTATTAATATAAGATGTCTTCCCTGAAATAGCAGGTATGATGAAGTTATGAACCATTGATAAAAAAAAATCTTTCCCAGTTGGTTATGAGTAGATAATTCTGATCTTGCATTGAATTTACTCGTGCTGAAATCATTGACAATAAAGCTGACTTTTGACTTCTGTAGAGGTATGATCAAATGCTGACTTGAATATATTAAAAATGTAAACATGATATACTGATTTAATTAATAGCTTCCCTTTAGAAAATTAACACAGTTCTTCATAAGCACATTAATATTCACAAATATCACCCTGAAGTTCAATTTCATGTTTACATGGACATTCACATGGAGTTACATCAATTAGCTTCAGTGGTGAGCTGGAGCTTTAGCTTTATAGCCTCACTTGTTTTGACCTTTTAAGAGCGGTCACTGTTTTAAAATGTATCATATCACAGATGCATGTGGGTTTATAAGAGGTTAAATGGAATTATGCACCAAAGACCTATTAAAACTCAGAAATAATTTAGCATTTAATTGTCTGGCAATTTTAAATACTTAGTGATAACTTTTATATAAGCCAATACCATCACTTATCTGGGTAAAAAAATAATTTTTATTTGCATTCCTTTTTTCTCTTCTATTTTTTGTCTAGGTTATTTCCAACTCCAGGCAAAATGAATTACAGTTATGCTGTGTCTCAGCTGCAAAAATAAGGAACACTAGAAGAATCCAAGGGTGTGGGCTCCCTGTCTACAGATTCCTCTGTTAGTCTTATGACACACACTGTGCTTTAGATAGTATCATTAACATCTCTCATTGATTTGTTCTCTTCTTCTCTCTAGGAGACATGTTCAGCAGAGCACTTGGTTTTGCTTATGTAATTTGACTGTATTTATACATATATGTGTTGTATGTTCTGTATAAATACATAAATATATATTTTATGTTGTCAACATAGGTTATGTATGAATATTTTAGTTATCACAGAATCACAGAATCCTAGGGGTTGGAAGGGACCTTGAAGGATCATCTAGTTCAACCCCCCTGCCAGAGCAGGGTCACCTAGAGTACATCACACAGGAACGCATCCAGGCAGGTTTTGAATGTCTCCAGAGAAGGAGACTCCACAACCTCTCTGGGCAGCCTGTTCCAGTGCTCCATCACTCGCACAGTGAAAAAGTTCTTCCTGATATTCACATGGAACCTCCTATGCTCCAGTTTGCATCCATTGCCCCTTGTCCTATCATTGGACGTCACTGTAAAAAGCTTGGCTCCATCATCCTGACCCTCACCCTTTACATATTTGTAAACATGGATGAGGTCACCCCTCAGTCTCCTTTTCTCCAAGCTAAAGAGACCCAGCTCCCTCAGCCTCTCCTCATAAGGGAGATGTTCCACTCCCTTCATCATCTTAGTGGCTCTGCGCTGGACTCTCTCAAGCAGTTCCATGTCCTTCTTGAACTGTGGGGCCCAGAACTAGACACAATACTCCAGATGTGGCCTCACTAGGGCAGAATAGAGGGGGAGGAGAACCTCTCTTGACCTACTAACCACCCCCTTTCTAATGCACCCCAGGATGCCATTTGCCTTCTTGGCCACAAGGCCAAATATCTATGTATATAGATATTTTATTAATATATAATATTAACATAACTGCATGATATATGTTACTACACGAGGAAGCAAACAATTAACAGACAATATGGTTTTCTTGTAACTCTAGTTTACACTGGAGACAGTAGATCACTGAAATACGCCCTGCAAACGCACTGAGGTTTGGGGTGGTTCCTTGCTTAATGTGGGCTTGTCCAGACATTGGTGTCGAAAGTTCCCATGTTGAACAGCAGGCACTAGTAGATGTATGTAATTCCATCAAGCTTGGAACAAATTTTAGAAGTCTGACAACATTTTATGGATAATGTTAGAAACTTTCATCATCACCAAGGATATTGCTTCTGGATAAAGTGAGAACTCCTAATGCCATGGGATCATGTTCTCCAGCTTTATACTATCTGCGGTTTTGTTGCTGGTGCATGTTTGGCAATGGAATTTTTTTTTGTAAACATGTGTAAAACAATGCTGACTCTCTGAAGTTACATCCTCTCCAAAATTAAAACCAATAGTATATTAAAGTTGCATTGTAAACTTTCCACCTTGCATGTATACCCTGCTGCATATGATCTGTTAAGGTGTGTGCTAAGCTTAGACACTAATGCCAACAGTGCTCTTGAGCTGCTTACAGAAAAATATTTACAGTAGCGAGAAGGATGTATTTATATTCAGTATGAAGCCCCAGATGATGTTCCTCCTGGAGGTCATCAGGCCTTTAGGTCACTATGAATTACAATCTTTAAGAATGAGAACAGTGGTAGACAAAACCTGTGTGTTAAAGCCAGTCATGTAGTGCAGAATGAGTTGTCAGCATCTTCTTAGTGAGACAGATCATACACAAACACCAGTGTACATGTGAAATAAAAGGCAAGACAAAGATACAGTAAACAAGGATCCAACAAAGTGAGAAAGTCTCTGCCTCACCAACAGATAGAATTCAGCCATAGAGGGCAGAGCTCTTCCTCGAATGTGTCAAGAAGCTGAGTAAGAAAAGAAAATATCAAATTCTCAGACTCATCTGAGTTTTTAAAATAATTTTATTGGACTTTTAAATTGTTTTCTAGGAAGAAGGTAAGGCTTAATAAAGCATATTCATAGAGCTTCCTAATTTTACAAGATTCATATCTGAATGCAGATTCTAGAAATAATAGCAGTCCTGTCAGGGAATGGAGCTGTGTCACATGGTCTGTGAACTGTCAAAAAATAAAATTAATGCAAATATGATGGATAACTAATTAGCACTTGCACAATAATAACTAGTAATAATTTGCAAAAATACATGTTCCTAATCATAATGGAATCACATGTTCCTATCATAAGGGATAGATGTTTAGGCCC
>VZRW01010958.1:43212-58162 GCA_013398125.1 Aegotheles bennettii | reverse complement strand
CCCCGCCGGGCTCCGCCTCCGGGGGCTGGGGCGGCCACGACACCCCCGGGGCTCGGGCACGGCCTCTCCGGGGGGGATTGGGACCCACCGCACCGGGGACGGTCACCCCGGGGGTCTGGGGAGCATCACAGCGGGCACGGCCCCTCCGGGGGGCTTTGGAAACCCGGGGACAGCCACCCCAGGGATCTGGGGAGCATCACATCAGGCACAGCCATCCCGCGGGGACCCTGGGGGCTTAGGGACCATCATCCCCTCTGGGACGTTTGGGACCCACCACATCAGGCCCAGCCACCCCCGGGGTTTGGGGAGCATCAGAGCCCCCCTCAGCCGGCCGCAGCCTCCCCTGGCCCAGGGCTGGGCTGTGGCTCCGGGGTGGGGGCACACACTGTGCTGTCCTCACTGACCCTGCGTCCCCTCCTTGGCAGCGCTGGCTCAGCTCGGGGGACCCCGGGAGTGCCACACCCTGAGCAGGGCCGGGGGGGGCAGTTCCCACACCCGCTCCTGCCACACAAAGCGACCCGAGTCCCACGGCAGGGTCTGAGCAGGACACAGAGGGGCTGCTCCCATGGCTTCATCTCACCCGGAGCTGACACCCCAGGCTGCAGCCAAGAGCAGCCCCTCTACCCTGCGGTCTCCAACCTCCTCGCAAGGCCTTGGAGGAGGGAGAATAAAAGAAAAAAACCTGTCTGGCTCCAGCCCCCACGTCACTCTTTCAGAAACCGGAGCAGCATATGGGAGTATTTGCCCCTTTCCCTAGAGATGGAGACGAGCAGATGACAGGCTGCGAGCATGTGTGAGTCCCACCAACGCACGCTCCAGCCGGCTCCCCAGTCGGGGCGGCAGTTGCTCCAGACCCAAACGTTAGCAGTTTTCAATTAGCAAATGGCAGAGGAGAGGGATTCCTGGGGGACACGCTGAGCAAGTCAAGCTCTATCACTTGTCACTCAAGGAGCTCACGTTACCCCTCTCGCCAAGAGGCTCAGCTTAAAATAAAATCCTCCGGCAGCCCGGGGGCGGGGAGGGGGGGGAGGCAGGCAGCGTGCCCGCTCTCGCTGCCAAGGAGGGGACTGGTGGCTGATTTCTGGGGTTACCCCGAGGGGTAACAGGTTACCCTGCCACAGACCACAGCTTCTGCCACCCAAAAAGCGGTGGAGCTCGTGCCGGCGTATGTTGAGCACCAACCCCCCACCCAGCGGGGGCTCTTCCGAGCGCTCAGGGGGTGGAGAGCAGCGAGCTGAACTTTAACCGCATCCCAGCGAGCAAAAACAAACCGTAGAGAGCAGTGGGGTGCAACGGGCACCTCCCGGGGGTGACAGCCTGGGGTTGCAATGCTCCCAGGTGGGTTTGCTCAGAGCTTTGAACCCCCCCCAAGGGCAGGACCTACAAACTGTCTGGTTCTGCCACTAAGCCCCAGCACGCCCTGGAGCCAGGCTCGACAAGAGAAAGGCACCAGACACCCGCCCCAGGCTAAAAACGATCCCAGGACACCACTTCAGGACCGGGGTTGAGCCAAAAGGAGGGGGCCCCGGCCCCATGTGTCAGCAACGGGGCTCCCCGGGCCCCCTCCGCAGGAGACACAGGACACAGCGCTCCTGCGAGCCCAGAGAGCCTGTGTCTGCGACGACAGGCGTGAATCCCAGCCGGCTTTTATCACTATTTACTGCTTCTCTTTGATGTTTTCAAAATTTTTCTTTCCTAACCTCACTGAAGAGCATCTCGACTAATTAGCCGGGAGCTGACAAAGCCATCAGAAGGCGCTGGCTGTGCCGGCAGGACGGCTGGGAGGTGTCAGACCCTGCAAACAAAGCTCCCCCTCCTTCTCCTCTCTCCCTAACGAACCCTCTCGGCGCTCAACATCAGAGCCGGGCGTTTGCCTCGCACAAAGGCGACACTCAACCTCCGGGCAGGGCAATCCCCTTTGTGGAGGCGATATGTTCTCTGTCCCCCGTGATGGAGCAGTCCTTGAACCCATCTGGGCTGGGGAGGCCTCCTGCCATCTTCCCCTGCCCCTCTCTGCCTTTCATCCTTGTTCCATCCCTCTGACTTGTGTTTAACTTAAACCAGAGGGACAGAAAACCGATGCTCCGGCTTCTAAAGAAGTTAAGGTGGAGTGTTTTGCCCCAGGGAAAGGAGTGGGGAGAGTCCTCTCCCTGCTTGTGGGGACTCGTGACCGGGGAAGGTGGGGGGTAAGGGCAGCAAGGCAGCTGGACAGATGGACAGCAGCCACATCTTCAGCCAAACCTCATGGGAACAGGGATACGACCACGAGAGAGGTGCTGGAATCAAATTATCTGCGGGATCAGCAGGCGCTGGGGGCTGTTTCCTGCTGACAGCGATGGCCCCAGGTCCAAAGGACCTTATCGAGCAGGGAAATGGCGACAGGCTTTCCCCGGGTGACAATGATCAGAGGGCACTAGCCGGGATGCACGAGCCAGGAGCAGCCAGCCTCCTCCCACATCACCTCCCACTCCCCTCCTAGCAGGAAGAGCCGGGATGCGGCTGATCCACCACCAGCTCCGCAGGAACAGGGAACAAAACAAGGATAAAGGGAGAAGCCCTGAGAACTGCAGTTTGCACCAGGAGCTTCTGAGGGGAAACAAAGCAGCAGACGTGAGGAATGCAACTGGCCTATTTGCCCGGGCTGCTCTGTGCCTCCGGCAGCGCGGACATGCTTCGGCTTGTCATTTCAAGAGCTATTGTTGCTCGGGGCTGGGGGCCTCTTTGTTTCCTTTACCCTTTCACCAGGCTTGGTCACAGCCCGGTATTAAATTATTCAAATCATCTCGCTGGGTTTCACAGCTGAACTCCTGCACGGAGGACACAAGCTGCAAAATCCTGAGGGCTTCAGCCCTTGCCACGAGCCCCCGGCCCAGCACAAAGCACACTGGTCCATACTGGTTCCCCCTGCCCAGAGAGAAGGGTCCCAATATTCGAGCTGGTGACACTTCCTGCCCCAGCACTGCCATGTGAAGGCATCATTAAGCCATAAAACAACCCACCTAATGCCAGCACATCAGTGGGAACAGCGGGGGCTGCCAAGGAGCTCACCCCTGGATTTGGCAGCCCAGCTGGAGCAGGGAGAGCCAGCAGTCCATGCTGCATGTTACCTGGAGTGGTGGCATTTTGGTGTCACCATTGACAAGGCAAAGGGTGGCAGAGATCTCTGTCCTGCCTGCCTGCTGTCCCCGCCAGCCCTCAGCCCTGGCATGGCTGCAGCAGGAACATCAGCCCCTTCTTATGGGATGTGTTTGGGGCGAGGGAAGCCTCGAGAGCTGAGCCAAGAGAAATGTGTTGCTGTAGGAGCTGGAGCTGCCGCCAGCTCAAAGCAGGGAGGAGAAGCAGCAGCCCAGAGGGGCTTTGAGGCAATTTAACCCAGCCCTGCAACTACACTGGTGCCCAGGTTGGTCTAGGATCAGTGAACACCTTCCCCTCCACCAATACTGGGCTGCCAGAGCCATCCCTGTAACCTGCAGCACAAGGCGAGTGCCAAGGGACTGGCAGAGCCTTTGAATTCGAGTCAGCTTCCTGGGATAGCAGGGTGTAACCGCCTGAAAAGGCAGCTCCACAAGAAACGAAAAACAGCAGGGAAAAACCCATGCACCCACCCTGCCAGGAGCCAAAGAGGGAGGCCACGTCTGCAGTCAGGGCTGCACACGCCTTTCCCGGCTGGAGCTGACCTGCTCCCTTCCCCAGACAGAGCCTGGGAGGCGAGGGAGGAAAGAGCCTGAGACCTGCAGAAATTCATTACCTTTCACATGACAGAGGGATCAGTCGGCTCCTACCAGAGCCCGGCGAGGTTTCCCTCATTGAAAACAGGAAAGAATCACAAAAATAATTAGAGAGATTTCATCTCAGCCAGCTTATGAAAGCACTGACTTTATACACAACAGATTGGCAACAGCACAAAGATGGATGTGAAAGGCAAGAGCATTTGCAATGTCAGACAGATCAGAGACAGAAGCTCATCAAAAAATGGCCCAGGGCAGATGTAAGTTAAAAAAAGAAAAGAGAAAAAAAAAAGAAAAAAACAAACAAAAAAAAAAAAAAGGAAAGGAAATGACCCTTCTGGAGATAAAAAACATAACTCCTGTCTGTGACATGGTGATATGCCCCCTCCTGCCTGCAGAAAGGATCCCTGGTGAAAACTCATCATCTCCCTGGAGAGATCTGGACTAAAAAGCTTCAATTTACTGACAATCACTTGCTGTGTTTTGCTGCCTTCCGCTAGCTCAGCTGGGAGCCAGTGAGCTGGTCAGCAGCAGGATTTAGGGGTCTGGGGACAAATGTCAGCCAGAGGATTCTCCAGTGAGCTCCTGGGGCCGGCTGTCATTGGAAAGCTCCAGGCAGCACGTTGGGAGAGCTGAGCTGTGCTGTGCTGCACCGAGAGGCTGCTGGCGCCTGGTTTGGCCAGGACCCTGATGAACAGCTCAACAAAGGGGTGAAACGATTTAAAGGGGGGATGGGAAAGGACAGACTTCTCTAATTAGAAAAGAGGTTTGCACTTAGTCACCCAGCGGAGCGCCTGGGGCTCTGACTCCAGACACTGCTGTGCAAAGGCTGACAGCTCTCTCAGACACCAAGCTGTCAGCCTGGGCTTTGTAACCAGAGACAGCTTCCACGGGGGAAAACAACCTCTGTGCTCCTCACCCTTCCACACAAGCACTTCAGTGGGGAGGGCCAGAGCCCCAGTGAGATGCCCTGAAGGCAGCACTGGAGCTGCGGGGACGTCTGCCCCGTGGCACATCCAGGGCAGCAGCTCTTAGGCGCTGGAAGTTCACAGCGACCCTCACTGATTTGATGAGACCAGCTCTGGTTCTGTGGGAACCATCGTTAGGAGATCCCTGTTTCCAGGCTGCAGCTGAGGAGCTCCCGAGGTGCAGGTCCAAGACAGGCCGTAGTGGGCAGTCAGAGGACAGGCAGGGTATGGCCCCTCTCAGCACTCACTGGGAAGGTGACTCTTCCACGGCAGCTGAAACACAAAGGGCACAGCCAACATTAAGCTGTAAGCCACCATCTCCACGAAGCTACAGGGAGTGGTGCCCTGCCCCACACAGATACCCAACAGATGGGCACTGCAATCCCTGTCCCACAACCCCAGGAAGCTGCCAAGTAGTGGCAGAAGCAGCAGGCAGGGCCCAGCACAGAGCCCAAGCAAGGAAATGCAGCCTGCGAGGCCCGTGCCCTCCTCCTCCTCTCCAGCACACCCAGTTTCTCCCAGTTATTCCTGTGTTTGCAGTGGGATTGAGAGCAGGGCACAGCAACGGTCTCACGATAAAGTGGGCAGAAGCCCAAGCTAGTTAGGAGGAAACTGTGGAGTGGTGCAGAACTGCTGCCCCAAAGGTGGGGCACTGCTCGCCGGTGCCAGCACCTTCTCTGGGCCAGATCACAGCCAGAGCTGACAGCAGCAATGACATCAAACGTGTCACCAGCTCTCGTGTTCTCTCTGGGGAGGTTTCCAGGCAGACTGTGTGAAAGCCCAAAGTCAGCTCTCAGCTTTTTGCA
Source organism: Aegotheles bennettii (assembly GCA_013398125.1). Classification (NCBI taxonomy): domain Eukaryota; kingdom Metazoa; phylum Chordata; class Aves; order Caprimulgiformes; family Aegothelidae; genus Aegotheles; species Aegotheles bennettii. The sequence continues at coordinate 52,660 of VZRW01010958.1, read as the reverse complement.
GAGCTCTCAATGCTTTTTGCACCCTGGTTGCTGGAGGATGCTGGAGCAGGCGAGGCTGCTGACCTGACATGGCTGCTGCAGGGTTTGTACTTCCAGCACCGGGAAAGTTTCAGACTGGGCAGTGCAGAGGGGGGGCAGTGGGGCACACGCTCAGCCCCTGCTCTTACGGTGCTGCAGGTGGGGGCCCACAAACCGGCTGTCACAGCAGCAGGAGGGGAGAGCAGCCTGCAGCCTCCCTGCAGAAACAAAACCCCTTTACTCCCGTGACAAATGCCCTATTTGTTCCTGAGCCCAGGGACTAGGTCATTCCCCATCGCCTTCACGTGGCAGCGCACATCACGTGAGAGCTCAGGAGAGGAACGGGAGCCGCGGCCGATCCCGCTGCGCCGGGGCAGTCAGCTGGGCCTCCTCCCCTCCGGGCTGTAATTAACCTCCTTGAAGTGGGCTGGGACTGGAATCCCTCAGCACAGCGCTGGGGCCACAATCAGCCCAGCAGAGGAGGAAGAAAGGCCCCTCCAGCAGTCTGGGCCAGGCTCCCATCCTACATCCAGGCAACGGAAGGGCAGGTCGTGCCATGGGCACGTTATAACTGTGAAACGATGCTGCCTTTGGCCTGAGCAGAGAAGAACCACAAAACCATCCCTATCTTTTCCAAACCACAATGGAAAGCCAGCAGCCAAAATGATGCCTCAAATCTCAGCTTCTATTTCAGCAGCATCAATTAGAGCTGCTCTTTTTGGCTACTTGGTGTGCTGCCAGCACACCAGCTCCCCGCAGCCTGGCCAGCCCACCTGTCTGGGGGGGCAGGACACCGCCTCTGCTGTCCCTCTGCTCCCCCAGCACAGAGGAAGCGGCAGCGTCACGGTGCTGCACAGCACAAGGGGTGTTTATGGGCTTCAAGTTATTTCTATTAATCTACAGCTCTAGAGGGACTAGAATAACGCAGAGCTTATGTGCCAGAGTTACTCTGGTCACAAGGCATTGTGTCTGGCTGGGCTCTCACGGCAGGAATCACAGTAACAAAGCCTCTACTCACGCTTTACTGCCAGCAGCGTGTTCCCGTGGCAGCAGGCTACGGAGGTCACCAGGTACGGATGGGTCTCCTCCAGCTGCACTGGCCTTGGTGCTCCCGTTTCCTCATCCTTCCTGCCCAGGCGTCCCCTGGCTCCTTTCCCCCACGTGCACACCTCACCGTCTGCAGAGGGACACAGACACCAAACAGCCTCCCATCTCCCCAGTGCCGCCCTGGGCTATCTCCAAAGCCTGCCTTGGCCACAGCATGGGCTGCAGGCAGAGGGAAGCCAGGGCCTGCTGTAGCCCAAGACACAAGGGCTTCAGCCTCACCTGCTCCGATGGCCACGGTGAAGGCATCCCCACAAGCCACCACGGTGACCTTCATCGCCTGGAGCCCCACAACCAGGTGGGGTACACGGCTGTTGCGGCAGGAGTTGGTGCCCAGCTGCCCGTGCTGGTTGCTCCCAAAAGTGTAACACTGGCCAGAAGCTGACAACAGATGAGAGAAACAACTGGGTGTCACCTGAGGAGGCACTGAAGGCCCTGAACTCCATTGTTCTCTACCGTGCTGAACATCCTGCTCCATAGATCTCCAACATCAAGAGCAGGGTGACTCTTGAGCCTCTCTGCCCACAGGGAATGGAGACAGGAGGAAGTCAGCAGCACAGGTCCCCCCCCTCAGGGATTTGGGCTCACAGCCCTCACCTGTGACTGCGGCTGAGTGCGCGGTGCCGATGTCAGCGCACACAATCGGCTCTTGGTTCAAGGGGGACGACTGGGCACACGTGAACACGGTGGCCTCTTCCACCTGGTCCCCTGGGGAGGGCTCCTCTGCTGAGCTGATCCGATCGAGGCCCAGCTTGTTACACCTACACAGGGAAAAGCACGGCTCAGAGATGGCTGAATTCAGCCTAGCACAGACACCCCAGAGACAAACCCTGCCCGAGCATAACTGCACCACTGGCAGCGAGATGCTGGGGGGTAGGATCATACAGAGATGTCTTCTAGAGCCCCATGGTCCCTCTTCCTGGGCTGGGCACAGATGGACAGGTCCAGGAGGCTGTGGGCAAGCTCTGGAGCACAGCCCCTCAACCCCCTTACCTGTTGCTGCCACAAGCAAGAATCTGGTTCTTCACCGTGAGGACCATGGAGGAATCGATGCCGCAGATGACCCTGTGAGCCTCGTGCTCCGGTGGGACTGTGACCTGCTGGGGGGAGTTGTGGCACTCCAGGGTACCCAGCCCGAGCCGACCTGGCAGGAGGAACAGAGCAGGACACGGCTGATGGCAAGGCACAAACTGAGCACACCCTCATGAGCAACAGCATCAATGGAGCTGCTGCCAGAGCCCAGCCTGGGACCAACCACCACAGAAGGCAGCGAAACCCAAAGCACGGGGGCCCTGGTATGCGGTGAAGCAGCTGCAGCTCTTCCACACCCACCTCGCCTGGCACATCTGGAGAGGGCTATGGGCAAGCAGGGCCAGTGAGGGGAGTGGGAGCAGGCAATGGGAAGTGCAAGCCCTGTTTTGCAAAGCAGACATCTCTTACCATTATCCCCCCTGCCCCAGGCAAACACTTCCCGTTCGTTGGAAACCGCCAGGATGTGAGATGCGCCACAGGCCACCTGCACCATCTCATAGCCCAGCAGGGCCTCCACGATCTTGGGCTGGCAGGGGAAGAGCAGCAGCCGTCAGCCGAGACCTCCCAGCCTGCCCGGCTGCTCCCATCCCTCCCACCCGTCCCTCCCAGCCTCAACACAGTGCTGGCAGCATCCCAGTTTTCATCCAACACAAACATCAGAGATTTCTTTTTTTTTTTTCCAAACAGTCTTCAAAGGATTTAGAGACTACGTGCACACAGCACAGAAGATAATGCAAACATCTCTGGGGCGGAAGAAAGAAGCAAGCCCAACGGTTTGGAGAGGGAATAGGTTCAGCCGAAGGGTTGGGATTCGCCCCCCTGCCCATGCAGGGAGTGCCAGGGGCTGTTAACGCACGCTGGGAGCAGGCAGGGGCTTGGTGCAGGATGTGTTGGCTGAAAGGCTCCTGTGCAGAGGAGCTGTGAGCTATGGGTCAATGTGAGCTCTATGTGAACATATTCGTTAGGGTGTGGAGAGACCAGGATCTCCACATTTTGCCCAGCCCCTGCTGTGACCTGCTGTTAGATCTGACACCTCGCCACAGCAAGTCTCATTCTCATTATCTTCTTCAAGTGGAAAACACCATTTGTTGGGACCTGGCTGCAGCTCCCAACTGGTCCCCCCTCCCCAGCACTGAGCGATTGAGCTCTGGACAGAGCAGGAATGAACGAGCCAGCTGACCACAGCGACAAATGGCACCAGTCCCCAGGCTCGGCTGGAAGCCATCGGCTGCTGCCTTATCCAAGGGCAGGCAAGGAAGAAGCTGGAAGGGAGCAATGAGCCTTCAGCCTTAGCACTCCGAGCCAATCGGAAACACACAGCTCTTCTTTAAATACTGGGTCTTTTGAAAAATAACTTTTCTCAGTGAACCCTGGCAGCTGCAGGCCAAGAGTGAAGCAGGCAGGTGTGTGATTGGAGGCAGGCTCCAAGCTGGGTGCCTGCCAACAGCAACCACAAGGCAGCTCTTGACTTCCCCCATGCTCAAAGGGATCATTGTGTAGGGGGGGCGAGAAGGAGAGAGCCAGGTTGGGTCTTTTAAAACCCGCAGTGTCAGGGGGAGGAGGGGGAGAGGGCTGGATGCCAGAGCACGCCTGGGATGCACATCCCTGGAGCTGGGATGAGCCCTCTCAGGTGGCGCAGAAGGCACGGTCCATCCTCTGCCCTGGGGGAGCAGCAGGCCCAGCACCCTCATGACAAACCTGGCTGACGTCCGTGAAGTTTTCGTGCCCCAAACAGCCATTGCTGCCACTGCCGAAAGTCATGATTATCCCCCTGTCTGGGAAAGCAGAAAGAAGTCACATTACTGGCACACGTGAGGCCCTGCGAGGCACGCACAGCTCGGGGGGCTGTCCGGGGAATGGCTGCTCTGCTTGGACCCACTCTGACTCACAACTTGCTGGGGGGGGCAGAAGCCTTCAGCGAGCTTCAGCCTTGCTGTGCCGCGACAACACACCAAACAAACAGCAGAAGATAGGGGAGAGCTGAGATAACATTATTGCAGCTGTGTACGCAGGAGCTGCTCACCTCAGGATCTGGCGAGGTGTTAAAATACACAGAGGCACTCATTGCCCAGCAGAGGGGTGGCAGGAAACGCCATGGAGAGGCAGGACAAACCCATGCCTACAAAGTTTGCTGGGTGCATATCTGTCGTTTGCTGCCCTGACCCCCAGCAGAAGTGTAAACAGGGCTCCCACGGGGAGGGCTTTGCTCCCTCCCAGCCAGAACACCTCCTGGCCCATTCTAAGGGGGCTTCAGACCCTGCCTTCCTGCAGCTGAGGACAACCAGCCCTGCAGGAGCTCACGCTGACTTCTCACTGCAATGCCAGTCCCTGCTGGTCACTGCTTGTGCCTGCGTCACACTCAGAGTATGTGACAGAGAAAAGCTGAACTTCCTCGTCTCCCAAGTAACAAGCTATGGGACAAGAGGAAATGGCCTCAAGTTGCATCAGGAGCGGTTTAGATTGGATATTAGGAACAGTTTCTTCCCCAAAGGGCTGTCAGACCCTGGCCCAGGCTGCACAGGGCAGTGGTGGAGTCCCCAGCCCTGGAGGGATCTCAAAGCTGTGTAGATGTGGTGCTGAGGACCATGGGTCAGCGGTGGCCTTGGCTGTGCTGGGTGAACGGTTGGACTGGATGATCTTACAGGTCTTTTCCAAACAAAATGATTTGATGATTCCCTGATGCTTCTCACACTGCAGTCCCCACTGTACAGGCCAGTTCTGGCTTCAGGTGACACAAGTACAGCCAGGACAACAAATCTGTGACCCTCCCCACCCCAAACAGAACTCTGGGACAAAGTTGACCAGTGTGGCATCACAGGAGGACCATGCCTGCCATTTCTGCCCCCCATCTGATGTTACATGAGTGACTACAGAGAGGCCTTTGTGTCACCCCAGCCCATCATCTCACGTTCCTTTCTAAGCAGGCTCCTTGGGCAGTCACGCTGCATTTGCAAGCCAGCTGCCACCATGCAGAGGGGTCTGGGACTCAGCCAGGAGAAGTCAGGAGGCAGCGTCTCACCTGTGAGGCAGGCTGTGAAGAGATCACCACAGGACACATGTTTGATGGTCACGCCAGACTGGCCCTCCAGAAAACGGGACACAAACTGAGGCTGGAGCTGCTCGGTGGCTCCTGGGAGGGAAGGGCCACCCGCAGCACCCATGGGGGGAGCCTGGCAGAGAGAAGCTGTGTCAGCTGCTGCAGGAGCTGTGTTGGAGAACTCAGATGAGCTCCTTCCCACAGGCTTAGCAGTGTTACCCACACCCTGGACAGGACAGTGGTCCGGGGGGGTGCAACGCCGGGGCCTGTGCAGTGAGCAGAAACCTCTCCTTCCTCAGAATCCCACATCCCAGGCTTCCACGGACACTGCCTGCCCAGGCTCCCTGTCACTCACCTCCCACATGATGAGCCGCCCCGATTTGGTGACCCCGGCCTTCTGCGTCCTGCCAGCAGACACCTGCACCACCTCAGTGTTCAGCATGGGCAGGCGGAGGGGGGTGGTGATCCCGCTCCCCCAGGTGTAGATGGATGACAGTGGAGGGGGGATTCCTGTCCTGGCTGAACCACCTCGAACACCTGTGGGACAAAGAGAAATCATCAACGTGGATCCCTGACTGTCCTCCCACAGGAAAAGAAATGACAGCAGCCAGTGTGGGTGCCAACTGGTTCCCAGCCTTCACAGTAGGAGCAGCAGAAACACGACTCAAGGGATCAAAACCCACAAGAGGGTTTAATGGTCTAATGGTTAGGAATACGATGGGATAAAGGTTGGACTTGATGACCCTGGAGGTCCCTTCCAACCATAATGATTCTATGATTCTATGAGGCAGCTGGAGAAAAAGCGCTGCTTGGTCCCCAGAGCCGAGGTTCCCGTGGGCTCCTCTAGGGCTCAGGGAAGGTGTGATCTCTTAACTTCATCTCTGCAGAAGCTTGAGTGCCTCTCTGACCCCAGCACCCAAGGGGATGTCCTCCCGGACAGAGCTGTGTTGGACACAGTGTGCCAGGACTCACCCCGCGGCCTGGCGCTGCTCACTCGTCCCCCCGTCCGGCTGTGGGTCACTGTTGGCACCGGAGCCAAGGGCTTCTCAGGCCTGCCAAGGCAAAATCCATCCTTAATGTCAGCTCAGCCCCAGAGGTCCTGCAGAGCCCTGGGTCACAGGAGGTCTGGGCAGAGCTACAGCACAAGCTATGGCTGAACAGCTCACAGAATTGCCTTGGTAGGTGCTTCAAACCACCTGGGAGAGGGGAGATGGCATCAGTTTGCTACCCCTCAAGCTCACAACTCTCCATTCAGGGTTACTGCAATGACAAGCCCACACCTGCCATGGCACCTGCCGTGGCTCCGAGCCACCGGGCCAGGCTCAGCCTGCAGCAGCTGCTCGCTGGGTAATGCAGGAGAGCTACATGGGGACAGAGCTCTCCTCGGAGCTCATCACAGAGACAGTGAGGCAGTCAGGCAGTTTGGGCTGTGGCAGCCCCTCCCAAGCCGGCCCTACCACTCGCCTTCTCATTTTGACACTGCCCACGTCGGTGTAGAGGTTCAGAAGGGGCCGAATGCAGATGGCCTGGGCCATGATCTCGTTCAGCTGGGGCCGCTTGGAAGGATCCAGGTTGAGCATGCTGAGGATGAGCTGGCGCAGGTCGGGGCTGTACCTATCTGATATCGGGGCAAACGTCCCGCTCATGATCTTCAGCACTAAGGCAGGAAGATTCTGGAGGAAAAGCAAGAGAGTGACATGCAGTGGCTGGGCGGTCAGAGGTGAGGGCAAGGAGCAGGAAGTTCTCAGCACTGTCCTCTGCCTTCACACCTCCAGGCTCAGTGAGAAGAGTGATCCAAGGGTACATTTTCACCTCTGTAAGAGGCCACGGCTCCCTGTGCTAGGTGCAAACCACATCCCTCTTACCGCAGCTTCGAAAGCCCTCTTGAGGCTGGCGAGTTCATACAGCACACAGCCCAAAGCCCAGATATCGCTCTTCTGGTTGTAAGGCTTCCCTTCGCAGAGCTCTGGGGAGATGTAGCATGGAGTTCCCACAACCTAGAAGAGACAAAGAAATCTACCGTGAGGCTGTGCAACTGGGGCACCGAGGTGAAAAGAGGAAGGCTCGGGTTGGAGCCTGGCACCCGGGCTGGTGAGCACCACCAAGCACCACCAACCAAAGCCACGTGGAGCTGGGCTTTTGTTCCCCGGTGTCAACATCTGCCTGCCCATCTCAGTAAAAACCACAAGGATTTGCCTTTCCGGTGATCTCCCTTGCACATACAGAGATTACTTCTAATTTTCCTCCTATCCACTTGAGAGAATCAGAGCCCAGAGCAAAGAGCGTGATGGAAACGTCTGGTCAGATTAGACCAGGTGGGGAATGACACTCCAGTCTCAAGCAGAGAGTGGAGATTAAGACAAGACAGGGCTTCAGTTGCCAAGTATGTGTCAGACGAGCCCGTGAACACCACCCCTGCTGCTGTGACAGTGGGAGGAACCCTGTTTACCCTCACCAGCAGGCCCTGACACCCTGTCCTCTCCCAGGCTTCGACACGAAGGTCTCAGCCGCAAACTCAGGCGTGAAGACACCAGCCTGTATAAACTCTGAGGAGCAAAGCAGCAGAGTGGCACACGGATGTGGACTGCTGCAAGTGTGCTCCACCCTACCTCACAGCTTACAAGAGACTATCGTGAGCCAAGCTCAGAGTTTCCAGGCCACTACCATGGTGGTAAGAAGTCCCCCTGCAAAGCCGCTCACCGTGTAGGCTTTACTCTTGCTGCTCAAGATTTTGGAGATGCCAAAGTCTCCAATCTTGACAATCATGCGATGCTTGTCCAGGAGGATGTTCTGAGTCTTCAGGTCACGGTGCAGGATCTGCTTGGTGTGCACGTGGTGGAGAGCCAGGAGGATCTGCACGAAGAAGTGCAGGATGGTGTCCTCATCCAGCAAGGAGTTACAGCGCTTGTGGATAAACTCTGCCAGTGTGCCCCCTGCGAGGAACAACAAAGGGCCATGGGCAAGGGAGGCTGCACAGGCAGCACAAGCCCACCAGACTTAGCCACAGCTTCTTAACAAGCCAAGCACACAGGAAAAACCACGTCCCAGTGGGACATGCAGCACTCCCGAGACTGCACGGAGAACAATAGCAACACAGCCAGTGGGACGAGGAACCAGTGAGGGAGAAGCTGCTGTTGACACATTGTCAAAAGCAGCAGGAAAAGAAACACTAAAATTACAGCTCCTGGAAGAGGACACAAACCTAGAGGGCAGAACAAGCTAAGCCTGTTCTGCAAAGGAGAATTCTTGCAGTCCACGTGGCACGGAGAGGCCCCTTCGAGAAGGGGAGGTCCAGATTCAGGGTTCATGTACGACTTTCAGCAAACCCTCATGCAAACTTTGATTTCATCTTAAACACCAGAGCAAATCTTGGTAGAAATCACACGTTCCCACACAGAGCTGTGGGACCAGCAGTGTGGCTGAGAGCTGACACAGGGAAACGTGTGTGAAAGCTGCGCCAAGGGCAGATGGTAGCACACTTATCAGCAACAGAGGTGTGAGACATCTTTTGTTTTGGACGTGATTAGCAGGCCTAAGGCATAAAATCAGAGAATCACAGAACAGTTGTGGTTGGAAGGGACCTCACGGGGTCATCTGGTCCAACTCCTTGCTCAAGCTGGGCCACCAACATCTAGTTGCCCAGGACCACAACCTGTCTTTTGAATATCTCCAAGGATGGTAACTCCAGAACCTCTCAGGGCACCCTGTGCAAGCGCTCAGTCACTTTGCTCATGGTCAACTTGGTGTCCAGCAGGATCCCCAGACCCTTTTCTAGAAAAATATCTGCTCAAAACACATGCATTTGGACTCTTTGAGGGTCCAGCACACAAGATCTTTATAATGAGCACAATATAGAGCCAGAACAGCTTGGTGTCCCCTGGATCTGTTGAGGAACTAGAGACAGGTGCTGGGAGGGCTCGGGGCCCACCTGGGGCATACTCCATGGCGATCATGAGCGCCTTGTCCTCCAGGAAGTTCTCGTAGTACTCGATGACGTTGGGGTGGCTGAGCAGCTTGAGGACCTGGCACTCGTTCTGCGCCGCCAGCCGCTCGTCCTTGCTCATCTGCTCCACCGGGATCTGCTTCAGGATCACCAGCTTCTGGTCGGCCTTGCGCAGGCACAGGTGCACGATGCTGCGGGATGGGGACGGGGCCTCAGCACGGGGGGGACAGGGCCTGGCCACCACCCTGGGGTGACACATGGCCCCTGCCCCCCACGTTGCCATGGTAACAGGGCCTGCAACACACCACCCCCCC
>VZRW01010958.1:1334-29620 GCA_013398125.1 Aegotheles bennettii | reverse complement strand
CCCTCTCTTGGTCCTGGTCCCCATCCTGACTCCAGGCCAGTCCCAGTCTCACCCCCACTGTGTTGCTGATGCAGACCCAGTTCAGTCCCAATGACAGCCTTGTCCCCATCCAAATGCCCGTCCAGTCCCAGCCCCTACCCATCCCAGTACGATTCCAGTCCTGCCTCAGCCCAATCCAATTCCGATCCCATTCCAGCCCTGATCCCAACCCACCTTGCCCCAGCCCCTGTGTGTGTCCCCCNCCCCCTCTCCCCGCAGCCCTGCCTGAGCCCCCCACCTTCCCTGCAGGGGAGCACCGGGACACAGATCGGTGCTGCCGGGACCATGACCACTGCCAGCACGTCATCCACCCCTTCACCGCACGCTACGGGTACCGCAACCTGCGCTGGCACACCATCAGCCACTGCGACTGCGACCGCAGGTGGGTGAACGACCCTGCAGCCTCCCTCCATCCCGGGGATGGGGGGGTCCCAGCCTCTCCAGCAGCCCCCCCCCTGACCCCGGCTGTGCCCCGTGGCAGGTTGAAGGAGTGCCTGCGGCGCGTGAACGACACAGCCTCGCGGGTGGTGGGCCAGGCCTTCTTCAACGTCATCCAGGTGCCCTGCTTCGAGTTCGCCTACCGGGAGGAGTGCGTGGAGCCCTACCTCTATGTCTGGTGAGTGTCTCCCCCCACCGCAGGGACCGTCCCCCCACTCAGGGCTGGCCTCACCCCGTGCCTTCTCTGCAGGTGCAAGGCGTACAACACGGTGGCCATCGCTGTGCCCAGGGAGCCGGTGCTCTATGAGTTCGGTGGGGAGCTCATCGACCGGGCAGCGAGGCTCCGGGGGGTCCCTCTGAGCCCCCCGTGGAGCAACACAGGTGGAGGGACCATCCCAGTGGAGCATCAAGTGCCTGCCCACCCGCTGCCCCCTGCCAAGGCAGCCAAGAAAGAGAGGAAGGGGAAGAAGAAAGACAAGAAAAAGAAGGGGAAGGGGCTGAAAAAGAAAAGTCCTTCCGAAAACAGGGAGCTGAGCAGTCCCACAGCTGCTGCCCACGCAGGACAGGACCCACGAGCCCTGCTGCTACACTTGGGGAAAGTGGCCAACACCGTCCTGAGCCATGCCCCAGCACGGGGGGGCTCGGTCCCAATCCCCCCATCCCCAGCCCCCACCGCCAGCGGGAAGAGGAGGAGGACAGAGAGAAACAGAAAGAAGAGGCTGAAAAGCAAAGCAGAGGCAGAGCCACGGGCCTGATGTCCCCCTGCTTCCTGTGGGTCCTGGCTGTGTAATAAAGTTGGTCACTCAAGCAGATGGTGCAGCCTCAGCCTCCTCTTGTGGGGAGAAAGGATGTGGGGAGGCATCCAGGGGAAATCCCAGGGCTGATCCCACCTGTGGGGCTGCAGGTGAGGAAGCTCCTGGAGCTGGGAGGTGTTGGGGAGGTTGAGCTGTTCCTCACTGCTCCCACTGGCTCCTGCCACCCCCCTGGGCACAGGGGATGGCGAGCTGCTGCTCCGGCTGGGGACACAGCTCCTGTCCCCACACTGGCATGGGGCAGAGCCCTGTGTGTAGCTCCCCTGTCACGAACGGTTGAGCTCCAGCTCCCAGGGTTACTGGAGGAGCAGGCAGTCAATCCCATCATTCCAGCTCCTTCTTCTGCTTAACTCACTGCCTTTTCCCACACTGGGAGAAGCAGCCCAGTGCTCCGGCACCGACTCCAACCCCAGCCCGAATCTCCAGTCCCCAGTGATGCCAATGAGGGGCTTTGTCCCTCCCTGGAGGCTCCCCAAACACCCTACAAGAGCTCTTTGGAGTGGAACAATAGAAGCTTTTCCAGCCCTGGGACAAAGGCAGACACAAGCTGCCCATGTCCTGGCCCGGTGATCACAGCCCGATTCATTCCCCTCGCCGGTAACGAAGAGTTTGAGGGCAGTGCCCAGAGATGGAACATTGCCACCAACTCCTGTGAAACACTTCTGAGTGAGGAGCACGGCTCGGCACAGCAGCCTCTACCCAGCACCAAATCCCACAATCAAAGCTGGAGGAGCACCCGATGCAATCCCAAATCCCTGAAATAAGCGGATCACGAGAGCCCGGGGGGGAAAAGCCCAGGTTGCAGCGAGGCATCGCACCCTCTTGAGGGGTGCAAGGTCCTCGTGGTGACCATGGTGCTGGGGCAGGAAGCACAGACACACGGCGTGCGGGCGGCTTCCCAAAAGTAGAATCTTTATTGACGGTAAGGGAGAAACTAAAACCAAAGACAGCCAAAAAAGGAGCTGACAACGCACAACTCGCCCCTTCCCACGCGGGTCCAACACAGCCCTGGTAAGGAGCTGCTCCCAGTGAAATTCCTGTCATACAGAGTTTCATAAAATAAAAAAATAGCGTTAAGGTTCTCACAGCCGTGACCTCTGGCGGGTGCAGGGGGGGAACAGGGTTGTGTCAGCCCCCCCGGTACTGCGGAGGAGATGGAGGAAGCCAGGACCTGCATTTCTCTGTGGAAAGAGCTTTGCTTTGTCTGCTGGGTTGCTGCCATTCTTCAGGAGCATTTACATGCAAAGAAGAGCTTTGTTTCTGGAGATTTGCTGTTCCTGCTCATTTCCTAGCGAGGGGAGGCAAACCAGGAGCACTTGGGAGGAACAAAGACTCTGCTTCCATAGAAAATCCCTACTAACAAAGCAGGAGAGGGGAAACTGTGTGCAGCAGGAACTTTTCCAGTTCAGAAATGGCTCTCAGGGCTGGCAGTTGCTGTTTCTGACCTGACTGGATTTATCAGCTGCCCCCCCAGGAAGCGCCCGGCGTGTCAGTGCGATGTCTCTATAGGACACGTTCAAAACCAACACATTATTCTTGATCAGCTCAACAGAAATCAGCTTCCCTGTGAAAGTTTCGGCACACGGAGGGCAACTCCAAGCAACAAAGGAAGGAGGAGCATGGACTTCCACCACTGAGCTCTGCTTCTAAGCGAATCCATTGCTAAGAGAGGGTGGGCAGGCAGCACAGGGTGCGGGCAGAGAACCTCCTGACTACAGCGTTCAGTCGAAACATTTTTTATTGACCCCTCTTGGTTACAACTGGGCAGGGTTGAGTGGGGAGGGAGGAGGACGCCACGCGTTCCCGGCTGCTTTCCCACCCTAGGAGTGGCCGCTCTTGCAGCCCACGTGTCTGTCCTGTGCCCAGGGAAGCTGCTGCTGGCTGGCGTTTCACTTCGCAGTCTGATTTAAAATAAAAAATAATAAATCAAAACTAAATAAATATTGTTCCAGAAGAGGCCAGAGGACAGAGCAAGCCTTTGGTACGACAGCTGCGTTCCTCTCCAGCAAGACCCCGAGCTGCTGTGCTGGATCCCTACGGCCACAGCTGGGGGTTGGCACAGGCTTCGTGGAGCCCGTTACACACAAAAACATGGAGCAAACAACAACGGGAACTTCTTGAGAACTGTGGTTTGCTTGTCACAACCCCCATGACTTTGCTTTGTGCTCTCAGGTCAAGGAGAGGCAACAGTCAGGGTTTGAGACAATCCAAATGGAAGAGGCTCGCTCCAGGCCGCTGGTCTGCACCTCCAGCTATGTTTGCTTCCTAGTCTTTGTGGCGAAAGCAGACTGCTGTGCACGTACAAGGACAGACTTGTTTGACCTCGTAATTACTTTGCTGAGCTTCCAAAGTAGTGAACCAGGGCCTGGAATGCAGAGGACGCTGCAGCGTCCCTTCCTATGATATATTTATATATATATAGTATATATATTTAGACCAGCCCTGCCAAGTCTATTCATTCACTCAGGTGCACGTCACCAAGAGTCATTTCCCATCATCTCACGACGTATAAAACAGGAGTTATGTGACTTAAGGGAAGGGAAGTTGTTCTCAACTGTTCACTCTCCCTTCCCCTTCCTAGAGAATAGAGCGGAGGCCGCAGGTCAGGTCCAGCAGAGCCTATCGATCCATCTCATCCAGCAGTGGCGTGGCGTCCCCCGCGATGGACATGGGCGTGCTCTCGATCATGGGGCTGGGAGATGGGCGAGGAGTCAACCTCTGCTTCTGTTTCCTCCGCTCAGCCTCCTTCTCCTGGAGCCACTGCTCGGCCATCTTCCCCCAGTCGATCGCAGCATGACTGTTGGTCCTGCAAGGACAGGGGCAGGAGGTGAGACATGCCCATGGGAGAGCTTCCCTGCCCTTCCTCCCCAAGGGGGAAGGTAACCCCACTCTCATGGTCCCACAGAAATCAACAAACAATCAAGATGGGACAGAGAAGGACAACACATGCAACCAGCACAGGAGCCACTCACTTTGGCTGCTGCCTCTGCCTGGAGCTGGAAGATGGCTGCGACTGTGCCTGCGACTGGGAGGATTGGGGTGTGGTGTTGGCCTGGAGCTGGTACTGGGGCGTTGTGATCGGCTGGCTGGGAGTAGTGTAGGAGTAACTGGGGGTCATCAGAGGGGTGGCCACCGGTTGCTGTGCTGGAGTTGTGAAGACCTGCAGAGAGCAGACAGTGTGAAGGGACAGAGGACAGACCCCGTGGCGCAGAGGTCTGGCATCAAGGAGAGTTTTGCAGTGACCATTGCCCAGGGAACAGGGGGCTGTAGGGCAGAAGGAGCAACACCCTGCTGAGCTTGGAACATTTGTTCCTGTGAAGAGCCCCCCACTGCCCACCCAACCAGGGCCAGCAGGGCCATCACAGCCTGCCTGCCTTGTCCACCCCGCACAGGGCACAAAGGTCCTTAAGCCAAGCAAAGGTGAGAGCTGCAAGACAGGCACAAGAGACACTTGGGGTGAGCCAGCAGAAATGATGTCCTGCAGCGGGCACGAAGAACAGATGAATTCTTCCCCTGTGGGCCACAGCGAAGGCACGGCAGCTCCCACAATGGCTCCCTCCCACATCCCAACCTGCCTGGCACTGTTTGCCCAATGGAGCATTTAGTTTCTTTGCCTCCCAGTGTTCACCTCTCTTTTCCTTCACAATGTCTTGATTAATACACTGAGTTATCCAGTCCCTGCCTATCCCCAGCTCAGCATTTACTGTGCCAAACTCCATGAAAGCCTCCTAAGGTGGTCTAAAAGAGGATCACTCCTCCTGCAAGCCTTGTCATGCAGCATCTCCTTGTTAGGTCTCTCCAAGGGCTGGGTGTGGTTTTTGTACCCAGGCACCTCAGTCCTTCTGCAGCTGGATTTGGGCTCTGTGTCAGCCGGGGAGCTGGCAGGAGGAGGTGTGCACCAGCACACATGAGGAAAGGCTTCACGTGAGCCAAAACTGTCCAATTCCAACTTATTCCCTGCTAAGCCCCCGAGGGTATGGTAAGGCTGAGGTGCAGCTCGGAGATTAGCATGCTGAGCTGAAAAGCCCTGCAAACTCAGCACATAGTTTCACAGCTAATCTCTCCCACCGGGAGCTCACGTTGCCAATCCAGGGGCACAATCAGAAGGTTGTGCACCCTCACCGCTGGATCCCACCTCTCCACCCTGCCACATTCCTCGGGGGGCCAGGCTGATTTGCTACAACTCTCCCCAGAGCAGGGCTGTATCACGTGCCTCGTTTCCTCAGGCACGGGAGGCAAGAAGAAACCCAGTCCAAGAAACCAGCCAGGCTCCTCTGTGTAGCACCACTAGGAGTGGATGATCCCAGTAATCCCGTGGGCTCCCAGCTGAACCACCATGGGATGGTTTCTAGCAGTGGGAAGAAGCCACACAGCACCTCCTCTCACTGAAGGGACACCTACATGGTATGCACTGCTGCCACCTCCGCTGCCTCCATAGCCGTACTGGCTGGATGCCCACTGTGCAGGGGTGGCGTTGGGGTTCTGTCCCTGCCCCGTCACGGCAGCGATGGCACTGAACATCTGCGAGGTCATGTTCTGCGGCAGAGCGTTCACTGCACGGGTCAGGTCTGCAAGAAAGACCCATCACGTTAGACCAAGAAGAGCTTTGGGAAAGGAGCTCACGTCCCAGTTCCAAGCAGGAACCATTGGCACTGACCTGCCAGGTTAATGTTAGCTGGAGTAGCATTAATGGAGGCTGGAGTCCTGGTCCGACTGCTGCTGCTGGGGGTAATACCTGCATAAAATATCAACCAAGAGAGATCAGTTCTCACAGAAGAGCAGCTATTGGCCTGAAACTCAGGATTTGAAAAAAAAAGCAGGCAACATTTGTACTGGCAAGTTGCTATGTAACCAGGGAATAGTGTGTGCAGGGTGGGGTGGCTAAGGGAGAGGAAAGGGACAAGCCCAGCCTTTGCTGCAGGGCCCACTCGGCTGAGGGATCGATTCTCAGGAGAGCTCACAGTGGGTCTATGGAAGCCAAACACCCAAATGTTGCTTTTAAACTTCCCACCTATAGAAAATCCTAAGATACATTTCACGGACAAAACCCATGGGACTGTCCTTTAGTAACTGTCCCTATTGTGTGACAGCCAGGAAACAAAGAGCTGAGGCACTCAGGTTTTGGGGTGTTCACCTGGAACAGGGTCCTGATAGTGATCCTTAAACCATCGGAAGAGTCCGTTCACAGTAGGGAAGACCTGGCCCCGGTAGCGGAATCCTTCTGGTGTCACTGTCACATACTCTATCCTGTGAGGAGCAGTGAACACAATACTGTCAGGAGGCCAAACCCTGGGTAATGGGAGGACTTGTGGGGATACTGACAGGGCTGGAAGAGAAACTGGCAGCAATAAGTTGAGGTGTGGAACTGCACTGTACTCAGCTGGGCTTGCCTCACTCACCTTGGTTTGCCTCGGGGCTGATATCCCAAGAGGAATTTGCCAGGTAGATCTTTACAGGCACTGATGAAGTAGGGAATAAACGTTGGCTTCTCTTTCTTGGTCTTTATCAGTAGCTCTTCCAGCTTCTAATCAGAGAGAGAGGGGAAGAGAAACACTCAAGAAGAGCCTGCATTTTTAGGAACACACAGGGCCTACAGATATCCCCCTCCACGCTGTAGTCACAGCCCCTTTTCCCCCCAGCCCTGATGCCAGTCATCCACCAACTGCACCATTTCTGTGCAGGGAAGGTGCACAAATGTCACCAGGTCACAGAAAGCCAACACCTCTCCCTTTAGTCATATCTGCTGGCAGGTCAATCCTCTGCTGCTCTGGCACACGACTGCAGCACACCACATTCCCATGTCCTAAACTCCACCACTCCGATACAGAACCCCCGAGACCTACAGCTGCCAAGCTGGTTAATGGTTGGAATTGGTGATCTTAAAGGTCTTTTCCAACCAAAACAATTTTATGATTCTAGGTGACAAGAGGAAGATCAGAGAGCTCAGTCCAGCAGCAGCTCATGCCAGACTCAAAGAGTTTAAGACCTGTCCTGAGACAGAGAAACTTATACTATGTTCCTTTACCTGCCACACAAGCTACCACAGCCTGGGACAGGCTCACCTTCTTGTCACCACCGTTGCAGTCCTGATAGTATTTGTGGTTCAACAGGTCTCTGGCAAAAGAAGCCATTGGCTGGACATAGCGAGCAACAATTTCATCCAGGTCTTCAAACTCCTTTGAACGAACACATTGAAAGAGGTATTTAGGGTGCATGGTGAGGAACTCTGATCATAGCACACAGCTCTCAGTCACACACTCTGCACAGTGACAGTTACTCTCCAACAGTCTGAAAGTGGCTGCAAGGATGGAAAGGCTGTGCCATCCTACCCCTGCCAAATCAGTTACCTCTTCCCCACCAAATCCTTCCTGGGCACGCTCTGCAGAGCTCTCACCTCTGTGTTAATCCAGAGCGTGGAGCCCAGGCTGAAGGCATTCTCCTTGCCCTCTTCCCGGACATCCACGTGCTGGTAAATCCCATCGTTCACCTTCCAGGTGACAGTCAGATGGTTCTCCCCTTTGCTACTTGGCCGAATAATCACATCCCCTTGGTCCATGGTCTCCATCATCTTCTCAGCTTGCTTGAAGCTAATGTTGTGGAATGATGGGTGAGCAATTACTCTCTTGATGTATGCTAGAGGACAAAGAGGAGTGTTTAGGCTTCCAAGAGGAACTGCTTTATTTCAAGCCCATGTCTAATTGTGCTTGTTCTCCTGAAGCACCCTGGGAAGCTGGCATTACAACGGAGAGAAAAATGAGACTCACTTGTCCGCTGCTGCTTTCTTTTCATGTCTTCTTCCTGTTTGTGATCTGCTGCCTCAGAGTCGAAGTCATAGTAGGTGTCTTTAGGCAGTTTCCACTCATTGTTCTTATCCATCAAGTCAGAGGTCCTGCAGGTCAGGTCTGCACTGAACTTCTCAATGTCAATCTTCATAATCCTGCAGTGAACGGTCATTCCCACCTAGAGGAGAGGGGCAGGCAAAGCTGATGGACCAGCCGGGCTGATACGGCAGCCTCCCTGCGCTACAGAGCCACCTGTGTGGGGTCACACTGCCAGTAAGGAGATCCAAATTACCTCACATACTTCAGACTGACACAATGTTTAAAAGTGATCCTTCCATACGAACTGAAAATCAACTGATCCCCAAGATAACTAGAATCAAGAGGTTAAAGAAAAAACAGGCAGTTGCCCAGCACATCTACTACCTATGCCCCATACCCCACATGTCTGGAGGCTGAGGACAATTAAGTTTGCTATTTTACGTATCTTTAACAATGACAGCAGCAAAACTGGACTTCACAATGTGTAAAGCAGTTAAGTCTGTTCAGAAACAGAGTGGGAGACACTCAAAAGACCACTCTGATTAAATGAGGAACAGAAAATAGCCCCACAAAAACTGCAGTGTCTTAGTCCAGTTAACCGTGCTGAAGTTAACGACTCCTTAAAGAAATTCTAAGAGACCTCTGAGCTTACAGGATTATCCATCACCTGTATGGACTGTCAGAGGGACCCCAGAAGACTGCAAAGATGTTAAACCTCTATTTAATCATGTGATAAAAATATGTGACCCTGTTTCTTTCAGAACCCGAATCCTTGTCCTGAGCAAGGCCAGTAACTCTGATGACCTCCACAAATGAATTGAGACAGAAGAAAAAGCTAAGAGAGAGGGAAAGTGACCCTTGCATATCTAACAGCAGCTCTGTGAACTCTTTAGAAAGCCAGAAACAAAGGGCAGCTCTGCATTAGAATGCCTTCTGGTCTCCTAAACCCAGACTTTAGCCAGACTATAATAAATCCTCCTGCAGTGCAACATGTTAACTGATTAACGTGGTTCCCACCAGCTGCCAAGAGATTTGCACTGTGGGAGGACACTAACCAGAACCTGAACTCGCTGCTGATTTCAAGTCCTTAAAGGAAAATAAGGTCTGAAAAGTCATTTAGGTGTTATTAACCAGATTCTGAACCTTTGGTATCGGCTCCATGTTCTTCCAGCTCTTGCTGGATATGTGAAAATCCACTGCTTTCATACCTTCACTCTTTCTTCTGGCCGCTTGACCACCTTATCACTGAGAAATTTTGTCGGGATGAAGCCAGCAACACCATTATCCAGACGTGTCTTCACTCCAATGGCCTGACCTGGGCAGGAACCGCTGTCAAAGTGGTTCCAAACCTTGAGCAAGGCAAAAGTAAAAGTCATTCAGTATGGAAACAAATTAACCCCTGCAAGTCACGCTCAAACAAGTCTAAAGGCTTTGTCAGCAAGGTGCTGCAGCCAGGCGTGTGGAAGGGCAAGGGACAGAGGACTTCAATGAACATTACCCAGTAACCTTCCTACTTCCGTTCTGCTCAGCTTGTGGGGCTTTGCAAGCAGGAAAGTCAGAACATTTTTAGATCCTGAACACAGGACTGCAGCTATGGCTGTTTCTAATGAACGTTATAGGGTTTTAAAGTCGCGGATTACCCAGGCTGGAATTCAGCCGTGTTTAGAAAAGACCTAAACTACAGCTGCATTAAGCAGCAGGGAGTCCAGGTAAGTTCTTAAAATTGAGAAGGTGGCAGAACAACCTTCTGTTCTCAGTGTCACAGGGAGTTTCTCTGCGTAAAACCCTGTCCCAGACCACAAACAAGCTTGCTTTATAGATGTGCAAAGAACTGGTCAGCTCATCCCCAGGTCCATTTCACTCAGATCAGTTCACTCAAATCCATAACGCAGCCATAGGGACCTGTGAAACTTAAACTGAGGCAACTGGCCAAAACTGAGACAGGTTTTATTTGCAGCCAAAGGCCACATTAAGGTTGGGATCCTGGGGCACTGCAGACACAATCTTGGCTCTGATACCTTGTCTCCTAAGGACCCTACAAAACGCTCAAGCCTGCTGATAGCAGGCTCCTGACAAAGTCAGGTCTGTTACAAGAAGCAGTCCTACCTCGCTGAGCTCTGGGAAGTTATCCTGCTGACAGAAAGGACACTGCCAAAGGCCAGTTTCATCGTTCCGTATCGCCTGGTCATAGCTTTCTCCTTGTGGTCGCCTGTGGGCTATCCCAGTCACATTGCAGATAATCATTTTACCTGTGGTGTGATGGGAGAAGGAAAGAATGAAAAGCTGAAAACCTACTGCAAAGCTGGGCAGTTCCCTCCATCTGAAATAATTGTGCATGAAGGTGTTAGGAGACTACCCAGGTACTTGAAAAGGTGTTTCACATACACACAAGCACAGCACCATCCCAACATCACCCTCATCAAGATCCCTCTGCTCCACCTTTACACATCCTAAGTCAACTTAAGATGACAGAAACCAGGGACGTAAACAGGGATGTACCTATATAAAACGTCTCTGGAGTTTCTTTGGTGAGCATATTGAAGACCTCTTCTGTGTTTGGAGAACGGTACGGGGTTCTCAGGTCCTTGTACCTGCAGCTTAGTTCAGCTCGAATGTCATACAAAGTGATATGCTTGTCACCGTAGCCCTGTGTGGTATTCAAAGGTTATAAAGCCATGAGCAGCAGGAAGGAGGTGAGTAGGGAACCCAGTGTAAGTTATGAGATAACTCAAGGAACTTATCAAACAGCAAATTTGAAAAAGAGGAACGCACAGGGAACCATCAAACTGCAGAACTCAGTTACAGGGTGCTGAGGAGGTCAAAAGTACCGATACATGCAGAAAAATGTTGGATAATTTCAGGGCGAATAGCTTACACCATCTAATTACCAACACCTGCCTCCTTCCTCCCTCTGCCCCAAGTGAGCTTCCCCTCTGGTTCTGAGCACCAGGAACCCCCAGCACACCTGTCTTTCCAGTTCTTCAGCAAAGGCATCAAGATCCAGGTCTTTCAGACGCTCGGGGTTCTCCAGGATCTCCTCTAGAGCTCCTGCAGGATTAGCGTCCTCCGCCGACTCATCGTACTCTAAGGCATCCACTGCCATTTTTCTTGCCCACTCATAGGTTTCAGGATGGACCCTAGACCCATCTAGGACTTCGATGTAGGAATCCGTACTGAAATAAAACCAGAGCAGTGTTCAGATGAGGGCTCTGCAGGGTTTCAGTCACCTCCTTCACCTCAATAACCACTACCGGCCGTGTGGCTGCTCTGCCACCGCTGCCTTCAGTGGAATAATCTACTCTAGAATGAATTCTGCATTGCTAATCAACAGGAGCCAGGCAAGACATGACAAATTCCCATCTGCAGCTCCTGCACTGCCATGATACGGCCAGGCAGTTTGGATGCTCTCTAGATTTGATCACTCCGTGTGCTAGAGCCCTCTCTGAGCACACAGCTCTCCCTGAGCACACAGCTCTCCAGCTTCTCTCCTCACTCAAATTAAGTGTTGCCACCTTCATCAGCAGCTTGGAGGAGCCTTCACTTTGGCCCCTGCGTGTTTGGCACTTGTATCCTGTGAGAAACAGGCACCTAGTGGTGTAAGGATTGAGCCAGGTGTCCTCTCTCAGACTGCTCTTCAAAGGCAAGGAGGATATTGTGCCAGCTCTCAAGAAAGCACATTTCCAACGAGCGACCACTCTGTGCAATGCATTCAGCTAGAGATTTAGAAACTAGGTTACTGCTGTGTTCCAAACACACATCTCCTGTTTAGTTACCAGTAACCAGGCTCTCAGGAGCTGCACTGCACCTCAGAGTCACCAGTAACCTCTACCAACTTCCCAGCATCGCTACCAGTTTAAGAGGAAGCTAAATTGCTGATTTCTGCCTCAAGTTGGAAACCTTAGAAAAATAAAATACTGATGTTAGGACTAGGCAGAGCTGACAGAAGTGCCCACAGGTTATTGACACACACGCATGGTGACTATGTTAGGGAGCAACCGTTCTTAGCTTAGTTCCTCTTGACCTCAAAGTGTCTTTCAAACCATAGCAAGCTGTATTACTTAATGCTCTGCAGCTCATACTGTTGTGCGAGTTTAGCTGCCCTTAAGAATCAGATTAATAACCAGCAATACCTGAACTTGGCCAGAAATCAGAGGGGTCACACAGAAATTCCTGGGAATACGGACTTCAGGGAACAGGAGTGCCTCAGCCTGTCACCCATGCTAACTCCATACCCTGTACGACACCAAACGTAACCCAACACCCACCTATCGCCCAGTGATGCCGTGTCAATCTTGATGAAGCCAGCACAGTTGATAAACACCTTGGGTCCCATGTGACACATCGTAACCAGCTGGGTCCTGTTCTCCAGGCGCGTGTTGTTTTGTTTTAAGATCTGGAGAAAAAGGCAACAGCAAAAACCTTGCTATTCAAACACCAGGGTTCTCCGGGAAAAGCAGAGGACTCGCACCGGACACCGCAGTGATCAAAGCATCTGACATAATCAAGCCCCATCACAACTCATAAATTGCTGCCCCCTGCCTGTGTTTCAACATTGTTCAAAAGGAGATGACTCCACATGGAACAGCTCCAACTCTCAGGGAAAACGTTGGCTTTTCCCCTTGTGTTTTCTACAATATGGAGGCGTCTTGACACTTAAGTGTGCTTCTGTTCCCGTGGGTTCAGGAGCTAGCTAGGATTGATGGATCTGCCAAGTTGCTTGGGTCTATCAAGGACATAAGTCCATGCACAGCTTTGGGGTTGGTGCAGAGAGATAACACATACTAGAACACACGTCAAGGGAGCTGTCAGATGCATCTGGCACGCGGGACCCCGACTCAGCTTGTAACAGCCGAGGTCAACTCGCACGTTGTTGGTGATGCCTTGTTTTTTAGGTGGGAACAGAAGCCTCCTTACCTTTAGCAGGTGGGTGCCTTTGCGTGGTCCCAGGCCACACACATACTGCAGCAAAGCCTGGCTGTGAGGGTGAGCAATCGCCCGGTTGACATCCACCCCCACCTCGTTCACACGGTTGATGAATTCGCAGTAGAGGGCATTGAGCAGTTCCTCCTTCACCACGTGCTCCTGGCAGAAAGGAGAGGCGTCAGCCTCGCAGGGAGATGCCTGCAACACTTTGCCATAAGCAAGCTGAGCCAAACACAACAGGGTGGCTCTCAGGAGCTGTACTGCACCTCAGAGTTACACCTGAGAACAGCCTAGAGGCAAAAAAAAGGTGCTGTGTAGCCTGGATATGGCACAGAACAGGCAGAACTCGCACCAGTTCAACTTGGAATACTTTTATTTGCCAGTACACTGTTTCAGGACACCTTCTCTTGCAGAGAAGGATCCCACAAGGCAAAGTTACCTGCAGAGGGTGGAGTTTTAGGCAGAGTATATCCTCATCGGAGCTGCAGACCTGGGCAAACTCTATGAGGGGGTCCTGAATGCGGCGAGCGAGGGAGACGGCTTGGCGCAGCAGGGGCGGGTAATCCCGGAACTCATTCTGCAAGAGGGCAAAGAATCAGGGAAAACCCTGATGGCATCTTCACGCTTTGTAGCACAAGGAGCAAAGACCCATCAGACAGTGATTGGAACAAGGGAAGCATTCGGTGCTCAGGGTAGAGAGAGCTGAGGTCAGAGGCTCCCAGGGATTCTGCTGCAACTAGGAATGAAAGAGCCCCATCCACTCAGCTGGGCAAGATTAATTTCAGACTCCATCAATATCTACTTTGTACATCTGCTGGTGCTGATCTCTTCAGGGAAGACTAAATAAGATGTTTTGCCTTGACCCCATGATCAGTAAGTACATCGCTAGCTAGGTGGATTACATGAGGCAGCAGATGACAGTAGGCAGAGCCAGCAAAACAGATGGAGGATGAGATGGCACAAATGAGCGACAGACTAAGGAATAGCTGGAATAACAGAAAGTTCACCTCAGACTTCTTGCTGTTCATATAAAGGATAGCCAGTTCATTGTCCACCAGCTCCACTCCGATAGAGGACAACTGCTGTCCTTGATCCAGCTCATGAACAATTCTCTTGACATCCTCCATCAGCATCTGAGCATCCCTAGGGAGAGATGGCCAAGGGGATTGAGGGGAGAGTGCAAAGCTGGGTGCTGTAATCACTTAGGGAGATAATTCCAATGGGTTACCTCCCACCACGGACAGAAACTGAGTTGTGGACAGGCACGAGGAAAGGACTGCACAGAGACTGGGGAGTGAAGGAACACAAAGACTGACCTGTTCTCGCCTGCAATTGTCACCACATGAGGCTTCTTGTTCAGGAGGAATTTTTTCAAGGTTTCAATATCTTGGGCCTGGAAAGGAAAGCGAGGCAGGTCAGAGCAGAAAAGCTAGAGGGATTCTGTAGGGAGCCAGTGACCACTCCTGGGTTCCTATTTCATAGGGCAAATCCTCCCCCACTGCCACCCTGATCTGCCACCATGACACAAACGTGGCTAAATGCCTTCTCCACAGGCCATGCAGCTCCTGCCTACAAACAGGAAGGTTCTGCAGAGGGAAGACTGATGGCCTCAGGGTCTGGTGGTAGAGGAAATCAGTGCCAGTAGGGAGTGGAAGTCAAAAGCCTGCCCCAAAGTCCAGGAAGTCCCACAGCCTCTTGCTATTATAACGTGGTCAGGGAAAGAGAAGAAAGTTTCTGTGGCTGGGACCACAGAAGCTCACAAAACCCCAACACCAACAGAACTGAGGAATGGAGAGGTCCTGAAACTGTTCTGCCAGAATAATTACGGGGTGGGAAAAAGGCAGTATTTTTGCATGCAAAAGTGACAAGGCCTGAGCTGTCTTCAGACTGGCTATTGCTCCCCAGCTCACAGTGGATCACACGGTACCAAAAGCAATGTGCAGACATTCATCTTAACAACAGCTGCACCAAAGCTCACCTTCTTCTCCCTCTCCTCCTCACGCCAGGCATTCCTTCTCTTTGTGAAATGTGGCAAGCGGAGGAAGTCTGTAACCTCACCTTCTCCATTAACAAGGGCACAAAACACTGGGTGGTCCCTGTGAAACAGAGGTCACTCAGACATGGAGGATTGCTAAAGCTGAACATGGATGCAGAGGCAATTCCTTTCCTCCTACCTGGCTGAGGAAAACGCAATGCCTAGCACCCGAATCCCCTTCCCTTGGTTTTCATCCATGAAATCATCATCTTCCTCCACTTGCTGGTCGGGACGGTATGAAGATACTTTTAGCCAGTTGTACAGCTTCCGGCTGCAAGCCTGGTAGAATGGAGAACAAGAGAGAGTGAGAAAATCCACTGCAGGTGCTTTGGCACAGCCCTTCTCTGGACGGAAGGTCATGGACCAGCTCTACAGAACCATGGAGCCCATCTTCCCTACCACTGAGGTATTTGCTCTTCTCTCCATCCTTGGGAAAGAACCAGACTCAGACCCCTGCCTGCCCCCTCCTCCTCCCAAGAGCCTGTGTACAGCCTGTCAACAGCCCCCCCCAGCACACTGCAGGACTGTCAGCATTTGTAACCCCAGCCCTGACTCAAACCCACCTGGCTCCCCATCTCACCTTCAGGACATACTCCTTGGCCTCCACCAACAGCTTGTTCTTCAACTCTTTAGCCATCTGCACGTAGAGGAACTGGTTGAGGGATCGCTCAATGGCCATCATACGCTGCCGATTCCACTCTTGCACCTGGTGGCTGAATTCATCCCGATAATAGAACTGTTTGATTTCCTCAAAGTATGTCTGGTCGCTACCATAACTGAAAGAAATGAGAGGAAGGGCTCCAGATGCCTGCATGGACACTGCCACTGGCAGATTCCTGCATGAGAATGTGATAGCAGCACCTCAGATTCATCGAGCTGCCTGGAAAATGTAGAGAAGAGCCAATCCTCCCATCAAACACACCTTTAGCTGCTAAAGCTATGCTGCTCAACAGGTCACAGATGAACACCATGCTGGCAGCACAAAGAGGCCCAGCTAGTGCAACATGGGGCAGCTCACAGCCACTCCAGCACACCCGTATTGCAGTGTGGCTGCTTAAATGTGTGGGGAAGGAACCAAGAAGCCCCAGGCATCATCTTTCACATAAATCCTAAAGGCTTCAGAGTTTGCCCTTCAAATGAATAAGTCAGAGATCTTCTGAAGTTTTCGTTAAGATGAAGAAAAAAGCAAGACCCTGATAGGCTGCTTGGCTTTAAGGTGCAGGAAACCACCAGGCCATGACTTCCAGGAGCAGTGTGGGTTACAGGGGAGCTCTAACAGCACGGCAGCACTGGCTGAATGAGCTCTGCCAAGGCATGGATGACACGGCCAGTAAGGACTCACCCCTCCACTCCTTTCATGTCAATGCTGATATCTATAGTGAGCAGGGCCTCGTCCTCTGCCAAGCTCATTTTCAGGAACTGGTCATCTCGCAGCTCCTTCACAGGCTTGTTCTTCAAGTATTTAAAGGAATAGGCATAGTGGGCTTCATCAATATCCTGGGAGAGGGGAGAGAGTGAGCATGCACGCAGGGCATTCATGAAGAAAGACCCTCTGTATACCACAGCAGACAATGGGTTTTATTCAATACCCCCTCATCCCCATGCCTGCCAGTTTGCATTTCCTTCCCCAGCAGGGCACAGTGGAATTCATTCCCAGTCCCAGAGAAACAGAGACTGTTCCAATAATTGAAGGCAACATCTCAACAGCAAGAATCAGGTCTGATGAAAAGCTGAGAGTAAAAATGCAGCGTGCTGCTGAGCTGGCCTTTGCAACAGCCCAGCTCACATGCTGCTCCGAGATCTATTCAGTGTTGCCACTGACATAAGAGAAGTTTCCTGATGCAAAAATGAGTGTTTGTGTGTTATTTAGATCCTTCTCTGAACTTACCCACAGAGTCAGAGCTCCCTTCCTTACCTTCTTCCCCTTTTTGGTAGGTGAAATGTTGATTTTAGCCCTTTCTTGGAAAGTCTGTCTCAGGACCTGCCTGACCAAAGGCTCCCTGGCTATCTGCAAAGCCACCATGTACCGGGCTCCTTCCAGCACAGCTTCAGGACTTGGGAATTGACTAAAAGCAAAAAGGCAACATGAAGGTTTAGTACTTGAGAATGCCCCTGGATCCCTTCCGCTGCGTCACATCTGCAGGACCTCCACAAAGTTCCCCCCACACTGACCTACACACATAATCCTTGGCCAGCTCCAGGGGCTCTGCAGGGAACTGCTCCGTCTCGTGACGCTGGTAACTGTCTCGGAGATTCTCTCCAAACTGCTCAGGTGTCAGACCAAACTTCTTAGCCAGGCCATCTGGGAAAAAAAACAAAACACAAGAATAATAAGAATGGTATTGTAGCTTATACTGAGCAAAACTATTGGTTGTCCTTGATAAGCCACCCCACCCAGGAGAGCACATGGGCTCACAGCACAGCACAAGCTCAGCGTGATAGAGCCCAGCCCTTACCCAGCCCAGCTGTTTGACAGATGGTGTACATATCCCGACGGGAAGCCTGCTTCAGCTCAGGCCCTTTCTGCTCATCATCTTCAGCATCCTCCCCTTCGCCTGTGGGAAGGAGATGTTCAGCGAGGCCTCTTTACAGAGGCATCCTGACAGCAGCAGCGTGTCAGGAGCACAGCAAAGGGATCAAACACAACCTACACTGTGCAACAGGATCCCCAAGTTCCACAAACACATCTCAAAGGTCACAGTAGCCTTGAAACTATTCAGAGTTGGAAAAACACCCTGAAAACGTTATCTTCTCTTCAGTTTCACTCTTTTGTAGTTTTAATAGCAGTATCTCTGGGCTGCCCATTGAAACACACATCAAGGTGGCTGCTCCTTGCTGTGGCCCCTGCCACGAGGGGTGGTATTATTTAGTCTATCAGAAAAGCAGCACCTTGTGTGGCAAACTTTAATAATTTTCAGAGATGCCTGGAAGCCCTGGGACTAACTTGAGTTAGAAGTGAACAGCCGAGATGCTCTGTGCAAACACATGGGCTTTTCAACAAACTTTCTTTGTATTCTTTTGAATCAGGACTCTCAAGCAGCCCACAATAGGAGACTATCAAATCTGGGTACAAACCTTCCTCCTCTTCACCATCCTCTCGGATACGCTTTTGCTTCTTTCGAGCAGCCTTGGCAGCGTTCTGCATCTTGGGGATGTCTCGCCCATAGTACAGCAGGAAGTGATTATACACGTCCTTCAGCTCATCCATGGACTGCACGTCCTTCAGCCTAGGGCAGGCAAAGCCAGAATGTTACACGCTGCCTGCAGCCAAGCTGTGCTCTGAGCATTCAAAGAGCCTGCTCTGGTACAGGTCAGGCAGAGGGAGCATTTGGGCTAATCTGCCAAAAAATATTTCTCATTACTGGCTTTGCGGGGAGCTAAAATCAATGCACTGCAGTGGCCAGAGTGCCTGTGCTGTCTGGGCGAGTTAACACACATTTTAAGTTGGTTTGGAATGAATATAAGAAAGTGCCACCACCCTACCTCTCCATGTCAGTAGTATCCAGGGCCCTTATTCCATCTGCCAAGGGCTTGTCTGGGTCAGCAGAGATTTGTTCGTACTGATAAGCCTGCATCTTCTCAAACAGACGTGTCAGGTTCTGCTTGCGGATCTTCAGCTGGGTCCACTGATATGAGAAGAAAGATTTCTAGTGAAATGCACCATAGTTGTGTGCCACATCTGACTCCTCCCTTCCCAAACGGGGGCTCCCAGGATCTTGAGACGTTTGTCATATAAAAAAAATCATCAAAATCTTCATCCACAGTTAAGCCCAGATGTGACACAGGTGGCAGGTCTCATCTCAGAGATGGATTGTATTAATAGAGAAAAAAATAGATCAAGGTTTGGATCTACCTCATAGTAAAGAAGGAACCTGCACTCTTTGCAGGAAAGGTCACTACGCAAAAGGAACTCGGTGAAGAGGAAGGACTGTTTTGACCACTCTTTTGTCAGATAACCCTTTACCACCATGATAGCAAATATGCAAAAAAAACATGGGTGGAAAAAGCACACAAAGCCTCAAAGACTAAACCAAGATCTGCTGAAAATATCAGGCTAGGTGGGAAGATACGGTAAACGTCAGTGGGATAACAAGTAGTGAAAATATTCCTCACCTTCTCATCCCACTGCCAGACCCTCCACAGGTCATTGATGTGCAGCTCTGGCTCCACATACTCTTTTCTGTAGAAGGCGATGAACGGGACCTGCGCCAGAAATGAGACTCATCACCACCAAGCAGGAGACTGACCTGCTCCTGGAGGCCAGGAGTCCAGAGAGTGCTTCTGTTCCATGTGGGAGAACAAGCTAACGGGTCAGCAGTGTGGGAGATGTGCCAAGCAGGCCCCCAAGCTCTTGAGACAGTTCCACCAAAGAATACATCACATAGACCAAAGAGCTTCTGCAACATTAGGCAACACCTCAGAGAATAGCTCAAATGGACCAAGCAAGTTTCAGTATACTCTGAAATTCCCCCATCTCATTTAGGATCGATTTGTCCAGGATCAGGGAAATACAACGATAGCAGCCCCATCAAACAGTCCTTAAAAACCTGCATTACCACAGCTCACATCAGATGAGCTGCACTTTCCAATGAAGCATCATTTTGTCACAAGAGAGGCAACCAGGTGTGGGATCTCAGCCCCTCTCTAGCCTGCTGCCCTAAATGCTTCCAGCAGCCCCCCTGCTAATCCTGCCTACATAAGGAGACAGCAACTCAGACCTTATCTTGGCGATGAAGCCAAGTTGTGAATTACCTCAAAATGTTGATTCCTCATGAAATTCAGGGCTTCTTTAATCTTCTGGATGGTGCTGGGCCCCTTGCGGCTGAAGCTGCTGCTGGCTTGTCCACGGTCGAGGTAGTCAGAACTTTCCTAAAAGGAGAAACACATCATGCTGATCATATTCCTGAGCTGACCCCTGAAAGACCAGCCCAGGCTAAAGCTGGAAAACGGTGGTGCTTTTGTTAGCTGGGAATGCAGGCTTAGCTACACGCTCTGATTTTAGACCACTGAAAAGCATCCTAGCCCTGACTGGCTTCCAGGAAAACAGAGAATCGACAACTAGCCAAGCTGACCGATGGTTAAAAGCAGATCATGGCTAATACAGGTCTAGTCCTAAGCACACAGTGGCTCGGAGACCTCTCAATCATTCTTACAATTGCCCTGTGCTCCTTTTTGTCCTGTTTTATGGATGTGAAAATGAAGACATGTGCATGTTAAATGACCTACTCAAAACCAGAAAATCAGAAAGAAAGGTGTATTGGGCACCACATTCCTCTGAGCAAATTCCTGGAACGATGTCTCCAGGCTGGGAATCTGTAGCACCTTCAAGTTCTTTTAGGACAGAAGTCATGGGCATAGTCCTTTACCTGCAAGGAGATGGTGGGTGTTGCAAATGCATTCCTGTAAATCCAGTCAGCTTCCTCCTCCAGCTCATCATCTTCAGCACTCTTCACTGGGATGGATCGTAACTGTGAAAATACAACAGGATGAGCATGTGCAACACCAGGGCTTGTGCTACCATGTCTTCAAGAAGCCAGGAGATGATTGCTTTGAGCTGCAGGTTGTTTATGAGGTCTCAGTACCACCCACAGGGCTTTGCTGAGGATAGCACTTCAGTGTCTGCATCTTCTGAGCACATGGGAAACCTGCATCAGCTTTACACTAGGTAAAGGCTTGTGGAAAGGTCTGAGATGGTGTGAGACCTTCCATGATCAAGTCAGGGTACCTCCCCACTGCCCAGCAGACACTCAAATCCTCTGCAGCTACATCCTCTGCTTCAGTCTACCCGTGCCTGTTCCAGCCTTGTTAGCGCTTTTCTTGCTGCAGCCACAGAATAACAGCACATAAAGCAGCTGCAAACCCTCTCTGCGCATTTAGTCCCTGCCAGTTCTCTTTCAGGAGGCCTGCTCTAATCATCACTGACATCTGTGAAGATGACAAAACATCTGAACAGGCCACGCACGGCCAGGAGACATTAGACACAGCGTTCCCTTGTGCTGTGCACACTGGCATGGGGAAAAAGGCCCTTCTGAAAAGCTGCCAGCTTCAGCCACCCCATTTGAGAAAGGAGAGTAATGAGCCTGGGCACAGAATAACATCAATGTACACTTAAGGGAGAGTGGAGAACAGGGAATGTTCAGGGAAAACCTGATCACAGGGTAAAATTAAGACACAAATATGAGATACCAGAATGACACCAGCAGCACAAACAGGGCTCCACACTGAGAGCAGTGCAAGTCCCAGCTGCTCGGATTAAAGTGCATTACAGAAACTCCTTGTAAGGAACAGTTATATGTTGGCTGTGCTCTTGCTGTCCAGAGCTACAACTCACAGGGTTACTAACAGCATCCTACATAAAGGCCATCTCAGCAGAGCACAAGCCCTGCACCACTCCTGGGGGTGCAACACTGGCACCCAGTGGCCAGAGAAACGATGATCAGTACTAAATCAGGCTTGCACAGCTAGAAGAGTCCACAGTGTCACTGGTTAAGTTTGAACGCAGAGTTTTAGCTTATACATTTGACAGGCTGGATCTTCAAAGAGGAAAAAAGAGATGCCAAAGCCCAGCCAGCAGCCAGGTGAGAAAGCTGGTCTGCAGGTCCCAGACCTGCTGTACTCAGTGGGAGCTGAAGTGCTTTCTGCCAGCACACCCTCTCCCCTCACCTGGAACCTCTCAGGCATGTCTGTCATGCGGATCTCATTGTCCTGGTCTGTTAGGTGACTGCTCTCCAGCTCACTGGGCTCATACATCTCAAAGATGCTTCTCCGACTGACTCGCTTTTTGGCAGTCTTTTTGGGTCGTACACGGGTCTCCCCTTCGGCTTCTTCATCCTCATACTCGTATTCCTCCTCCATCTCCTCATCGTACTCATTGTACTTCTCAAATTCATCATAGTCAAAGTCCACACCAAAGATCTCCTGGGCTTCCTGCAAAGCACTGGAAGGCAAAAAGGATCATTCAGCCCCATAAGACAGTTCACAGAGCATCTTTCTAGCCACACAGAGGAGACCAGAGCACCTAAGCCTAAGCTTGAGTTGGCACCTAGGCTAAAAAAACGTGGATTGGTACACAATCCTTTGAGCTTTGCGTGCAAATATTTCTCTTAAGGAGTTGGTCTTGGTATCCCTGTAAAAAATCCAGGGGAGAAAGGAAGGAGCCAGGCATTTAGGAAATCACAGACTAAAAGCTCCACGTCTAAATTCACCAGGTTCCTTTGGGGAGAGAGACCAGTGGTATCCAAGCACAAGCTGAATCACTCTGCAGTTGCAAGAATCAAGCAAGCTGAGCACTGTTTTCATGGCTCCAGGCCAATTCCCAATCAATACTTACGCATCTGTGTATCCTGGGAGCTTCTTTCGCCATTTTGGCTTCTTCAGAGGTTGTCCATCGTCATCCACAATGAAGTCATCAATGTCTGCACATTGAGAAACAATTTAGTGGTCAGGACACTCGCATATCCAGCTCGTACCTCTGACAAAGCTCAGGTCAGCCAGTGCAAACCTCTGCCAGAGACTTCGGCTGCCACTGGCTGTCAGCCTGCCCAGCTACCCACAGCACCTCCTGCACCAACCTCAGACATTCCTGAGCCACAATAACAAGCTAGAAGGAACTTCCAGACACAGGCAAAGCCGTCTGGCAACTATCTGCAGCTCAGGGCACTGAAAATGCAGTCAGAAAAGGCCTTGCTGCTTTGGACAGTAGACAGAAAGAATTCTTGAAACTCTTTCAGTGTTACTAGCAGTGGTTGATGGGCTGATGCTGAAGAGGAGGAGTAGGGCAGGCATGAGGTACTGGTGCTACTAGGTACTGAACAGTGCCTTGACTTCCTTCCTTTGAAGTATTTTGATTTTGGAGGCAGCTTAGAGATAACGTTCAACACCTCAGCACGTGTCATGTGCTTCTGGATAAAGCAGTTTAGACAAACTAAACCTGCCAACCAGAAACGTTTATTTCTAAAGACTGTATTAATCAGACCAGCACGAGCTTGACCACAACAGGGCTACAGCCTCTAGTTACTTTTAGCTCGGAGAAAGTCTTAACTTTGACCCTAGGAAAAACTTTGGATGTAACTGACCATCAATACTCACCAGATTCATCTTCTTCCTCCTCCTCTTCCTCTTCTGGTGCAGCAACAGGAGCTTCAACAGCTTCCCCTCCTTCCTCGCCTTCACCATCCTGAAAGATTTCTTCAGCAATGGCTTCCTTCTCGTGTTCTTCTTTTCCATAGTCTTCCTCTTCATCATCCTCATCATCCGACATTTTTCGCACACGCCTGAACTTTTGCTGCAAGCAAAGGGGCTCATTAGCACACAGAACTGCTGGCAGAGACACTCCAGCTCGGCATCATCTCTGCCCAGGCTTCCTGGCAGAGGTGAGTAGGGAGGAGTAGAGCAGACTTTAGGAACCATAAGAAAGTGTTCTGCAAACTCCTGGAAGCCAGTTTCCAGTTGCCTGGGCAGGGAGAGATCCGAATTCCTTCAAGCAGTCAGCTCTCCCTTTCCAAGAGGGCAGGGACAGATGGGAGGCCCCACTCACCCACCCTCCGTGCTCAGACACACACAGCAGCACGGGAACACAACTCACTCTTTTGACTTTAACGCCCAAGTTCTCTTCAATGAGATCAAAATCATCATCCTCCAGGCGGTCATCAAAAGCTAAGAGAAGAAAGCAGAGACAAGTCACACTCTCCTGGTGCTGAGCTGGGGATGGACAAAGCAGGGCAAAGGGTAGAGCTCACTCAGCCCAAGCAGGCACCAGGGCAGCAGGAGAGCACTACACCTGCTATGAACAACCATAAAACTCACTGCGCTTTCTCTTTTTGTGCCCAACGTCGTCCTCAGAGTCCCCAGAGTCACTGGCTTCTTCCTCCTCTTCCTCCTCCTCATCGTCATCATCATTAATGAATCCTTTCAGATTCCCCTGCTCATCTTGGTCATCAAGATTCTCCTCCTCTTCTTCCTCATCTGGGGTGGAGAGCAGCAAGGATTAGACATCTACTCAATGGTTATCTGCCAGGACTCCTCCTTGGCTCTGTGCAAACAGCATCTTCCTTCACACTGTCCACACAGAGAGTTTTAACTGAACGCTTTTACTGACACAGAACCCAACTCCTTGTCTCGTGGTCTCATGGTCTGTCTGCAGAGGGAACAGGTGGAGTGGTCACACCGGGAGGATTTCTCTGCTTTTACTGCTCACTATCAGATTGTGTGACTGCACATCCCACGGGGGTGAAGCAGTGTATTTTCTATTGCCAAATATAAAAACCACTTAAGCACTTTGAGGAGGGGAAGCACTTACACAGCTGAGATGATCAACTACAGATGGCCATGCTATTATAGCACAGTTATTGCTCCATCTGCAGACTCACGGGATGTAAAACAGAGCAGTGAGGCACAGACAGTTCAGCAAACAGAACTGGCAGGCAGACTCACCATCCTCATCTTCCTCTACAAACTTCTTGGTTACTCTGGGCACAACCTCCCCATCCTGGTTGTACTCCTCCTCTGACTCCTCCGCTTCACTCTCTACGAAGTCAGACATGGCTGCAATGTCTCACACACGGCTCCACAGGAACTGGGGGAAGAGGAGAAATCCACCACATCAGCTGAGCAAGCAAAGCACAAGCACTTCCCCCTGCCAGGCTTTGGAGAGAAAGCAGCTAAGGCAAGAGGGTTTCAAATTATTTATCAAGGCCCTGAATTTCCCAGTGTCCACCTTGCCTGGACAACCCTGTCACCAGAGATCGGGTGAGTGAAGTGCTGCCAGCTCCTGTCAACCTGCGTCTCAGGGAGCAGGACACGACCTGTCACAGCAGCACTGGTTACACAGCCAAGCTCCCAGCTCACACGCAGCCCAAGCCCCTTCATCCCCTCCACGTCCTCCTACACGGCCAGGAAAACAATACCACGCTGCCACCGATGTTAGACACACAGTCCAACCAATTAGGATCTTAATATGATTAATTCTCACTCAGTTAACGAAGCCAGGGCTGCACTGAAGAGCCTTGACTGAGCTGTGATTGCAGAGTCAACGGGAGAGACCCAGGGGGTGCTGCAGGGTTGGGGTGAGGGTGCTGGCTGCCCAACCCCACCACCCCACACAGCCAGAGCTGCAGCCGGGACGTTCCAGACCAGGGGCCTCTGTTCAGGGATTAGGAAGTAACAAGAGACTACAGAAACAGGGCGTTTTCTACATCCAGAACCTTTTCTTTGATGTTTTTCCCCAGCTGGGGTTTCTGGGAGCAGTGCAAGTCAAGCTTGGCACAAAGGAAAACGTGTCCAGAAAGACACGGCTCAAATTCTGCCTCTCCGAGTCTTCCACTTCCTTGTGGTTACAAAACTTGCTGTCACTTGTAAAATTTGCAAAGGGCTTCATTTTTTCTAATTCCTTTTTATATACACCAAAACAACAGAAGCTTTCAGAAGTCAGCTACAAGATAAAACAAATTGGTTCCTCAGATGGCTGAGGGGATGAACACGCCAGTCCAGAAGTAGTACTGGCCTTTGGGAAGGCTCAAAAAGCAGCTCGGAGGTGGCAGATCTAAAGCCAAAACCTCCACGTCCAATTAATGTTCCTATAATCACTTCACCACTGCAAACAAACAGCTGAAGGGAACCAGCCCCATGCGGGACAACCCAGTCAAGGCTTCACCACGACACTTCCCACGTGTGGCACTTGTTCTGCACAGAGATCCACACACCTGGTGCACAAACACAACCACTAGAGAAAAGCAGGGACTTATTTATCAGTTAAAGATGAAAAAAGCCAACACAAGGTCAGTCTTGGATAATCTTTTATGTTTTAAAATACTAATAGCTCCCAAGGAACGTGTCAGCCGTATCTCGTTAAAGAAAACCCACAACAAAGACAAGGGAAAGACTTCTGCCAGATTTCAGAAACGAGCCAGCAGCAGCTCATCCTCCTTGGCCGAGGACCACGTGGCTGTGGCCAACATCTATCTACGGTGCTCCAGACAGGCAGAGATGGCAACGGGTCAAGGCTGCCGCTCTGGCGCGGGGCGATCCCCATCCTCGAGAGGACACTGAAGAAGTCACAGACACCTATTTAAGCATCCCCCCGGGAAACAATGCTTCGGAGGCTGGTACAGATGTGGGTTAAACACATGCTCCTGAAGGCAATGCCACTGAGGAATTGTGTGACTACACAGAGCAGAGGGACAGGGATTGTTCTGTTCAGCAGCTGGCGTGTGAATGTTACGATGTCAACCTCACGCTTTCTCACCCACTTTTCTTCCACACGCACCCATCAGGGTGTATTAACACAACAGTGCAGCCTAAGCGGCTTTTCCAAGTCTAATAACCTGATTTCTGTCCTGTCTGTGACCAACACACAAATCCAGCACCCAAGAAACCCCTCAGCACAGCACCCCAGTCCGCTCACAATTCCGGCTTTCTCCCTCACCACTTCTTCTGCCACTTCCTGGCAGTTTCAGTTCATATCAAATCAAATTTGTCTTGACAAAAGGAACAGCAAGGACTTAGGAAACCCATCTCACGCAAGGATCCAGCCCAGCAGGTTCCACACAAGCCAACCACCCACAAAACCGGGTGCTTCCAGCTCCAGGGAAATCCACCTGGGGACGGCGGGGATGTCACTTGGCATGGCAGCGAGGGTGGCGATTACCAAGGAGATGCTGAATCAGATACAGACTGAAGGTGCCTCTCCCACCCTCCGTGCCAGAGAGGCCTTTGTTTGGAATAAAACAGGAGAGGGAGGCGGGCAGAGCCTGCAGCCAGCCTGGGCGGAGGTGCAGAGGCAGAGCTTGGAGCAGCACTGCGTGCAGTGGGTCACGCAGGGAGAGCACAGCTCCAGCGGCACTGCCAGCCCAGCCCTGCTCCGGGCTGAGAAGCCTTGGACCAGCTGTATGGTGTTCCAGGCCTTTCCTTGGAGCAGCACAGCATCCCTGCTCCTCTAACACTCCAAGGAGAGGGTCGGAGACTGCTGCAGCACGGCAGCAAGAACTAAATTGCACCAGGGCACCAAAAAGGCAGGGGAAGCGCGCCTGATCCTGCAGGTGATATAAACACACAGCTTCACCCCAAAGACACCCCACAGCCACTGGACACTGCCCAAGATGGACCAAAGACAATGGCAATGACCTGAGCAGGCAGTTCTCCTGGCTGTCAATACTGAGACCACAGACCTCTGAGCAGGACATGAGCCACGGGCACCATGGGCCATTCAGAGCAGTCAGGACCCTCAGCCAGACTTCCCCAACCCTCCTCGGTGGAATGACGACCAACGATGCTGCGACAGGGGAAGTCCAGGCAGGCAGCTGCCGTGGCTCAGGAACTTCCCATACCTGCTTCGTTGGTTCTAATGCTCCCTGTGGGTCCCACCACCCCTGACGTTTGAGGAGAGTGGAACACCCTGCAGCACAGTGCTGTAGTTTCACAGCCTGTTGTGTGACCATGCGCTTCCGCCTGTTTATTTTAGACCATGCATCAGAATTTCCTGTAAGAAACAAGAATTGATGTGCCCCCCCCTGCTTTCTCTGACCTGCCCGTGACTTCACTGCATCTCCTGTCAGCGAGCTCCTCCCCCAAGGTAAGGAAACGAAGGCTTTGCTCGCCTGGAAACCTGCTCATCCTTTCCCAGTGCTCCCAGTTTGGGATGGGCTAACCAGTACTGCCAGGGCACGAACTGCCAACGGCTCACGCAGCGCCCCAACGATGCTTTCTGCTTTGTTTTCTGCTCCTTTAAAGTAATTCCAAAACACCCTTTTCAGGCTACGGGGAGGTGTTGAAGCCACATTTCAACAGAAACAATTGCTGAGACACCGGCAGCTCTTTCCTGAACAGTAAAAGCTGATGCAGAGCCAACTGCTGTGGTGTTTGTTACCTTCATAGCACTCTGTGTCCTGTTTACCTCTCAGCATTATCTGGTCTCTGCAGCTTCCCACAGCCCAGCTGAGCTACCCTAAATAATTTAGGGTTAAATTTTCCTTCTCCACGTCACCATGTTCAATGAAAAAGAGCAGCAGAGGTGACCGTGATCCCCCACGGCAACCTCACCCTGCTCTGAGCACCCATCACTCACCCCTACCCTGCCTCTGCCCCCCTCCAGAGTGTTTTTAACCCCCCCAACAGGGCCTTCCCAGGCCGCAGCCCCCCGGCTTTGCACAGAGAACCTGGGCAGGAGCTCACAAACCCGACGGCAGCACTCGGGGACCCCCCCCCTGCGGAGCGGGGCGGCCC
>VZRW01010957.1:545099-720032 GCA_013398125.1 Aegotheles bennettii | reverse complement strand
GCCAGTTCAAGGCTGCTCAGCAACATAAACATGGTCTGGTTATCAATCAGGTGTGAGTAAACAATGGATACTGCAGCAAGAACCCCCCAGGTCCCAGCTCACACATTATTTTATGAGGCAGAGCATACAAGCAGTAATGCACATCCTTTGCAAGTAGATCATGGGTCAGCACAGATATATAAAAGGAAATGCTGTCAAATAGCCAAAATGTGCTTCCACTTAAAAGAGATTTGATTTTCAAGGATCTACAACTAGAAGGCTAATCAAAAAATCTTCAACTTAGAAGTTATTCTGATAGAGAAAGATAGCACCCTGAAAGACTAGGCATTAAGTGGAATTGATTTATAACAAGCACCAGAAGTCATCAGAGTTTTCAAATAATTATGTTTTATCGTTAAAGCTATTCAGAAATGAAAATGGGAAATATTTACTAGGAGTTATGAATCAAGGCAGGGCATTAGCCATGACAGCTCTGCCATGGGGCAGTTGGAGGAGCACAAAAAAAAGGCCCACAAAAAGAATCTCTCTAATTGAACTTTATGCAGTGTGGGAAATAGTGCAATATTTAACAATTCTGGGAATATGTAGAAAGCTGTCCAAATCCGAAAAACCTGGCAAGGCCTCATTCTGGCCCTAAGCTACTTTGGATGGCAGAGAAAAGAATCATCCTGGAGTTTAAGGATCTCTTGTGTTTCTATAGCCCTTGCAGCTATAAAAGGTTTGTGTATGGAATATAACTATTTCATCACTGAGTAATATATTACAGGAGGTAACTAGCTATTACTAGTTCATTTAAGAAAATACTTTCAAAAGGCACTGTGTGCCAAAATTGTAAGACTAAATATATTCTATTGTAAAAAAAGCATTAATGATTACTTCCTGGAGAGGAGCATTATAGGTTTCAATTTGTAGCTACAAAGCAATGAAATTTTCAGTACACTTGGAGAATTGTATACTTTATATTAAGTGAATTGAGACTTTGAAAATGGATTATGGGTGTTCAATCTTTATATCCACACAACTGTGGAAGAACTAGGGAAAAACACCTGCTTTGACTTTACTCCTGAAGGAATATGCTGATACAAAATTGCTAATTAAAACCCCACACACATACCCCCCAGCTTGCTCAGATGTGTTCAACACAGGCTTCTTATAAGCTATGAGAAGCGCTCAAGCACTTGTAAAAATGAATGGAAAACTTCACTAGCTTTAAATCTGTGCAGGCTGGGCAATCACAGGCTCCCTTATCACTTCCGAAAATGACCTGCTTAGAGAAAATTGAAGCACTTTGATAGTTCAGCTGTACAACTCACATGTTCAGAGTGGTGATCACCTTCAAATTTAAGCACTTAATTTAAGAGCTTCAATAATTTTAAATTGCTATGTGCAACCAAGTGGCAGACAGACTTGAGTGCTACAGTATTTTAAAAACACTCTGGTGTTCTGCTTAATATTTTTATTTCAGGTGCTTCAGAGAGGGTTTCTATAGTCAAGTGTGGAAAACGGAACAGATTTCAAGATTAATGTAGAAAAGTAAGAGACTTTATGTTTTATAAAAATCAGAGCAGAAGAGGTCTTCTCTGGGGAACGTACAACTCTGAAGCCTGTGCTTGGCCTTTTTTCTGAACTGTTTGACCAATGTCCTTGTGCGGGCTGCAGCAGAAGTTAGAAGGAAAGGTAATGATGTTTACATGGCCATCAAGAGACTTTTCTGTCTATTTACTCTCCTGAAACTGCCTGCCCAGGTTAGGTTTGCTTCCATGAGACGTTTCTGCTGAACACCTACTTCTGTAGAAGCAGCTAGGAGTGAAAGCTTTACTGTTATTTGAATGCTTCCCCACTCACGGGTTTGGATATTTTTATCTGGCTGTAGGTTTGTTCATTTGTTATTTTTGTTTTACTCAGCTTCAGTTTGATGTCAGGATAAAACCTTCCCTTGTGCTTTTAACAAGTCCCTTACAACATTTATTGATGAAATGCTTTGCTGAAGACTGCACTGAACAGTAAGTGGCTACCATGGACTTGGTCTCAGCAGGTAGGAGAGCTGCAGAGCATACCACAAAGACCCTCACAGCCCCATAACTCTGGCACCAGATGTGGGGATCAGGATTTTTGAGCGTAATGGGAAAGTCAGACTTCAGAGGTGTTTATACACACCTGCTTTGGAGGACGCACAGGATTTGGACTAGGAAGGTATCATCCTGCAGCCCAGCTGACAATGGGCACTGCTCTTCAGGCTGGAAGGGGAACAGAGCAGGGAGCAACAAACTGCAGCCTCCAGAAAACTCACAAATGAAATACCAAGAATTAAATCGTACCTGAAGAGCCTAGGAGTAATTCACTAGAGCTGATACCTTGTGACCTCTCATTTAGCAGTATGAGACCAAAATTGGGCTCCTGAGAGGTAGATGTGAATAGCGTCTTTCACTTCCAGAAAACTAGAGTCTGGTTCACAGAGATTTTATTATTGAAGGTGCCGCTTTAAATGCTAATCACTATTTTCAGGCTCATTACAGCTTCAGACTGGCCTCTTCAAAGGCATGAAGGGGTATTATGTGTTCATCTACCAGCAAATTTCAAATTCCTTTGAAAATCCCAGCTTGAAGGTACAAGGACACAGGCCAAATGTGAGTTCAGTGATTGCTTTGTCAAGGCATCTTTCAGTATCCGTGTCTGTGAATACAGTCCCAGCCTATATGACGATGTTGTGTTGGCATACCTCAGTTGGACCTAAGGAGTGTTAGGAAATCTGACATCAGACCAATATCATGCACCTGGAGAAGCAGTGGCTGTTTCTCTGAGGGAGCTGGAAAAAGCTGTGCTGGCTGAGCACAGAATCATTCCCCAGAACAGTGTGCTGAAACACCCACCAGTTAAAATAGGAATTTCGAAGTCCTGACATTAAACCTATTAATGCAGCCAGTGTATATGCGTCGTACTGGATACAACTTTTATGTTATGAGGAATGCTGGCCTGCTTCAACTGCAGATTATATTTCTACTAGCTAAGTAGCCTGACACAGGATTCAGCTTAACACACTGCTGGTATTACACAACTGAAACTCTGCTGTGCACCTGGTGAAGGGCTCACTGGGATCTCCATTGTATCTTTGCCCTTGCTTGATGATTTTTTTAGTTGAGCTTAAACAGGTTGTGTAGGTTGAGTTGTGGCTTTTCTGCCTGCAATCTGAACAGCCAGTTTAAATTTTAAACTAACTTCTTCCTGCCCCACTCCTGACTCCTTGAGTGGATTTATAGTGTATAAGTATGATAAAACTGTATTGAGCAATTTCTTCCATTTTAAATGAATATCAGATCACTTTCTTTTTGCTTTTTTTCAAGACAAAACATTTTTTGTGACACATCCCAGAAGAACTGTAATATTTCAGACAGCTTGTAGTTTGGGTCTATGAGTGTGAGCTTTTCTGTTCCACATGCCTGGCTTTCTGAAACCCAGTGCTAAGGTGCTTAGATCTACTTGTCGTACTCAAGAGTTGCATTTGCTGACTGAAGCTTACATTTAAGGTTGTGAAAAGTTTCCTACTCCACCTTCTAAAGTACTCAGGTGTTGAAAGCAGGCTGCAAACATTTTGTGAACGACCATGCTGGTGCTTGCAAAGTGGTCAAGCGATGTGAAAATTGACTTGGCTTTTTGCGTGTGGGTGAGCCTTATGGTCAGCCTAGCTTTGTCACTTGTCCTTGATGTGACAAGAAGGTGTTAGAAATCACCTAGTGCACACCTAGGGAGTTTCTGTCCACAATAATTGCAGAGACCTGGAGATATGCTCTGAAGCCTCAAGTTTTATGTATTTCTGTTTCTAGGGGATAAAATACATAGTAATTCTGAACAGAGCTAATGAGAGTACATAGAAATGTTATTTGAGGGCTTTGAATATTTAGTGAATGGTTTTGTTCATTTCCCCCCATTTCTGGTTAAAAGTCTGGAGATGAGTGTCTGACAGAACTGTAAAGCTTGCATATTTTGGAATAATGGTTTTGCTATGCTCTTGATGGCCTTGTTTTATTTAAGGAAAAATCAGTTACCTGTCTTGTCCCTGAATTTCTGCTGTCTGCCTCTAATGTTTCAATATGAATTTGTATTTTATCCCATTATGAACTTTGATTTCTTGTGTTCTTTCTCTATTGATAAATTTCCAGGTGTTCATTTACCTGCTCAAAGTCTTTTTACTGAAAATTGCTGTCTGTAGAAGAGTTCTTACTGCTCAAGTTATTTACTTTATGAAGTCCTGGATGGACTCTGTGCACTGCAATTATGAATTGTCACTGAATGAAGTAATTTTTATAAGAATATGATATTAACTTTATAAGTAGTATCAGACAGTTACTTCACAGTTCACTTTTGATGCCACATTTATAATGCTGTAGGACAGTGGACATACCTGACTAGCGCTCTCACCAGCCGGGCCTGAAAGAAGTAGAAAGACTTGCATGTAATGGAGAAAAGTCCAGTATTTAAAAGAAAAAAAAAAAAGGTATTGCATTCCACAAAAACTATATCCTATGTTATTATGTTATTTTTCCAAGTTCATTAGCCTTGTCTTTTACAAGAAGTATGCTGCAGCTATCTTGTAGAGCGGCCTTTTAATTTTAAGATGGTTGGTTGACTTTCTCAATAACTCACAACAGATACGCAGCTGTCAGGACAGAATCATACCTCTGTACACCCATTGCTCTGTCCTCCCACAGCTGGAAGAAGTACTTGGGCTTTTCCCAGGGATGTGACTTTGTCATGGAAATTGCACTCCTTAACCATTAAAATTGATAATTTTTAACTTCCTTATGAGAAGAAGGAAAATAATTCCAAAGCTGTAAATGTTGAATGGCATTCCCAGACTCACCAGTGGTTTATATAACAGAATCCGTCACTTCAGAAAATTCATGACCCAAGCTCTTTTCATAGTACAAGCAGTCTTATAATTCGACAGTGTAAGAAAATTCAAGAATGCCAATGTGGGCACCCCTGTGTTTCACTGCAGGAAAGAATTACAGCACAGTTCTCAGGAATTCTATTGTGCAAAATGAGCAATAGCATATAAAATGCTGGTATTCAACTAATATGCCTTTCTTGTACACTGTCTCAATTGAATGAAGGAAAAATACCCAAACAAAACTGTACTGTATTTTGGTTATTACAAAATCATGGTTATGTTTTCTATCAAAATCATTTTAGTAAGCATATACCACAAAATCACAGAAAATACTGCTCCTATAAATAAAGATAGCAGCATGAGAGGTGGCTGAGTCAGTGTGAAGAATAATGGTTTTACTGGCAAAAGCGTGATATTTTGAATACTCATAATTTATTTACTCTATCTTAAAATTTCAGTCCATCAATTATACATGAAACTGAATACTATATAGGAGGGGCTAAAAGGCAAGTATTCATTTCCAGCTCTAATATCTCAGTCTTTAAACAAGATCTGTTCCTTAGCGTACTGGTAAGACAGATAGGTAAGTGTTGGTAGATATGAGATTTATAGTTTGACATTATTTAACTTCTCCATAATTTGCTTGTACTAGTGCCCCGGAGACACATTTTTTCAGGAAGTCTGATTTTTCTACATTTATTCTAGTAATGGTTTATTGAGCGTTGTTAAGGAAATTAAAGTCCCATTTCAGGCCTTGCTTCAACAAAACATTTAAGTAATGCTTAACTTGAAGTACATCTTAAACCAAATCCTATTTAGCAAAGGAAAAGAAAAAAAAAAAAGAGAAGCCTTCAGAGGGACTTCCCCACGTGGTTAAAGTGAAGAATGTGGGGTTTTTGTTAAAGCAAACTTAGAAATGC
Source organism: Aegotheles bennettii (assembly GCA_013398125.1). Taxonomy (NCBI): domain Eukaryota; kingdom Metazoa; phylum Chordata; class Aves; order Caprimulgiformes; family Aegothelidae; genus Aegotheles; species Aegotheles bennettii. The sequence continues at coordinate 714,224 of VZRW01010957.1, read as the reverse complement.
TGCCTGTATTACAGGCTCAAGAGGCTTTCTATGGAATGGGATGTTTGAAGAAGATATTACCTGTTGCCTAGAAAGCTTGTGTGATGTGTTGAAGCAGGCAGGAAACTTGATTCAAATTTTGGAGCAGAATATAGAATTAAGTGGATTTATCATGCTTAGGGCAAGTGCTTTGAGACCTCCGAAAAAGCTGTTTTGCAATGAAAAAGAGCCTTATCTCAGCTCACAAACTTAATGGGCAGTTAGGCATATTCCCCTGAGACATCGTGACATTGGAGGCTTTGCTGAAAAGCTAGAAAGAAGACCTTGTCTAAGGATGAGCAGAGAGACTTCCATCAAGCTGGCAGTTAAATCCCTTGTATCTTCCTGTCACTGATAATACTTCCTTTCCTAGTAGCATCACCTCTGCTGTCTGTTCTGGAGCATCGTTAGGGGACTATATTAACAGTTAATGACTGTTTTAAAAAGTTTGCCTAGTACAGTCCCAGGTCCTGTTAAAGCACTTGAAAAGTTTTGATATATCTATCAAGTATCAGGTGTGGTATTGTGGAGCATAATCTGTATTTCTGGATCTCCTTGGAAGATTCTATGATACACATTTCAGACTAAAAAGTAAAACACCACTGAAGATATTTATGTCCACCTCACCTTCCACAAAAAATTGGAAGATTTTATTTACAGTAGTAAACACGGAGTTATTTTCTTCATATAGGTCATCTTCCTTATGAAAATTCATTCATATTCATCAGAAAAGTAGCTGGTGGCCTTGTGTTTTGCCACCTGGTGTGATGCAAGACAAAAATCCACAATTTTACCTGTGAAGGCACTGAGATGATCAATAGTGAGGAAAAATAACTTTCCGGCTGAATTAGCTCAGTTTCCTAGTTGTTCATGAAAGACTTAAGGAAAAGAAATTTAAAATAGCCACCAAGCATAAAACAGCAATCATGGTGATGGAATTATTTTTCCACTCACTATTTTTGATTGTTACGGAGATCAAAATGAGTTTATTGTGTTTATTTGTGTGACAGAACTTCAGCACTGCACAATGGGTTATTTTTCCATATGACGGTGTGGGGAAAGCTCAGATTCAATAGCTTTCTTAACTAATTATGTCTCTGTATTTCAGCGTATGAATGAAAGTTTTAACAGCCTGATAGAAAATGTATAAATGGATCTGTAATGAGTCTAAACAAACACATATTAATATGTAGCTAATGACAAGAAGTGCTTTTCTTTATGTAGTAGGAAATTGTTATTAAGCAGAAAGTTGATATGATGTTGATATTGCACTGCACAGTTCATTTCACCACATTTTTATTTTAACTTCAAGACACTTAAAACTTCTTCTGGGTACCTTTTATTAAGTTTGTCTGAAGAGGGCAGCCTTTCCTAATGCACTTGGAATTTTCTTAATTTGGCAAGGTTACTGTAAACTGAACAAATTGACAAAGGACATGCTCACAGTCCTGAGTTTGCTTCTCATTATTGCTTATGTTTTCCTTGAAGTCTCTTTCCACATACATTTATTGACCAACTCTGAAGAATTTTATTATTTCAAATATTTGACCTCCCTGCTAAAACACAGTCCAATTTCTCTTATTATCTATGTTAAATGAATGGAGACTTGCTGAGATATTTCTGGAAAAAAAATTAAAGAAAGGTTATTAGGAAATTTCTGGAAATACGGGTGTTGTTTATTCATTCTGCAGTCCAGAAGTCAGTGTTTTAAGTGCTAAGAATGTGAATAGAGCAGGGAAATATTTGTTCCTTTCTGTTGACAGTTCTCCTTATCTTTCACATTTTCCATCCTGAACTCCTTTTGAGGCTTCAAAAAGAAGCATTGGCCTGAAAGTAGGATGTTACTTTTTCTTTTATTTTATGCTTTAATCATAAGGAAGCATTTAAAAAAAATATCTTTCAGCAAATTCGTGCATTGCAGTGTTACCGGGAAAGATGAATGGCTACTCCACATTTAGCAATTAGTGTGATAGATTTAAGGGCTCTTAGAAGAGTTTACTGCCATGGTGTGCCTTGATCACGGTGCAGGGAGGGGCATTTGAAGAAGCTGGAATGATGTATTTTCACAGTTATTGCTGCTCTAGCCACTACAGCGCATCCCTCCTCTTGCAGTGACAGCCAAATTTAAATGTCTGTCTCACCTGCTGTAGTGTTGGGATTTAGATTGCGTGATAGGCCCGGGAGAGAAGGAGCACAAGCTGAACGCAGGGAGCAAGCACCAGGGCTCAAACAGAACAAAAAGACTGGTACTGGTAGAAAAGGAAGGTAAGTGGAGACAATAGGTGTAGGATTTCACAGCCTTTAGATAAACGAGCACACTGTTTGCAAAAGAGTATTATCTGGATTACTAGAATCTCTCTATAAAATTCACGTCCAACACATTGCTTGGACAATAAAAGCGATGGTGTGGATCCTGTGCAAAAGAGCCAGCTAACTGTGTTCTCAGTAATCCTCTGTAAAAATGTCTGCTACAGAATGAGAGTACTTTATGTACCCAGGAGCCTGGTGAGTTTGCTATGATGGTTGACAGGTAGTAAACCTTGTACTGCTTCACAGTCACAGCAGCTGTCACCCGTGCTAGTTGTATTATGCTAGCACTGACTACAGTCAAACTGCAGGACAATGTCACCCCTTTGGTTTGTCAGCTCCTTGTCTCAGCTGATGTCTACGCAGTATCAGTGCTAACCTAGTCAAATGATCTCTTTTTTTACTTTAGTGACTTTGTAGGGTTTTTCTAGGAAAATAAGAGTATAAAGACAAACTTTCCTACTGTCACTAGGGTCAAAGTGGCAAATAATTCAATTTCTTTCTCCTACAAACTTGTACTATTATTTAACGCTGTCAGGTGTTTAAGCTACAAACTCATTGCAACCTCATGTCATTGCCTGACAAAAGACTTGCTCAAAATCTTATCATTACACAGCTGTTTACATGGTTTTATATTCCTTGAATTTTTCTTTCTAGGTTCATTGATCTGAAAACACCCTTGACTTCCTATCCTGTCTTTCCTTTCTTGCTCAGAAGTTGAGGCAGATTGCTTCAGTTCCTTCCAACACCAGAGTCTCGCAATGACTGGACTGCTTCAAAAAGTATGGGTCTCTTCCCACCTTAGTGTTGGATTACTATGAAACAGAGCAGAAGTTTGTCTCCCTACTTAGAAAGCACTCAACTTTCTACATGTCAGATGAACAGTTGCATGCTTGTGCTATGGCTTTCTAAGATGTCAGACCCTCTCCCTGCAGGCCAAAGACCCACTGGCATATTCTTCCTAAATCCTCTAAGAAATTACACCTTAATTGTGTTTATATCAGCATTTTCTCTTGAGACAAAACTAACCAAAATTGATTGCTTGTTTTCATTTTTTTATGACTAATCTTGGGGGGGAACATCATGCTCTTTGCCAGACACCAATACTCGCTGTCTCTCACTGTTTAATGAATATGTGGCTGTAAAAGGTATGGAGGATGGATTTTTGAGGTTGTAATAAGAAGAAATCTGCAAATAATTCTTGCATTTCCAATACATCCCTATTTTGAAATTGAAAATGTGACTTTCTCTTTTCACTTCTTGGGAATGTTTTCAAAATTAGATTGTAAAAAATCTGACTAAGCTTATTGCATCCTGGCCTTAATAATTTATCAGAAATTGCCAGCATTTTTCCTGAATGTCTAATTGCCTTTTGAATACTTTAAAAATCTGATTCTTCTGAGAATGACTCATTTATCTAGAAAATAGCCTTTTGTTACTCACTTTTATCTGTCTCATCATTAAAGAGATCATTAGAGTACCACCTCCACCTTTCTGTGATTGCATTGTTTGCAAATAAAGATTTTTATTTTTGTACTTTCCTGAACATTCATGATTCATGTCCTTGCCTCCCAGTACTGAAATACATGTAAAATATTCTGATTATTACATCAACTGTATACCATCTTTCACTTCAATTTCTGCACTACTGTCTTTTGCATTGTCTTATCAAGGCTTTTATCTGTTCTGGCTTTATTATAATCTTCAATGTAAGAATAACTTGAATTCTTATTATCTTTGGTGAACATTCATAAAAGAAGGGAAGATCCCCATGGACCTTCATGAAATATCCATTGTTTTTATATTTGTATATCTTCCTCTAATGATTTTTGATACTCTCTATAGTGTATCTCTGAAGGTCTCCTATTCAGTGTCAATCTTCTGTGTGGTCACTTCATTATCTTTTAACACCTCAGACCTGATAATACTCAAAGATTCTGGGTCACTTTTCATATTTCTTGGCTGCTTTTTTAATGGGACATATAGCTTTCTCAGAATAGCTGCTGGAAGAGAAAGAGCTTTCACTACAATGAAATTCTTTTATATTCATGGTGTTATTCCTTTGTCTCAAATCAACATATACCCGTTAATTCCATTTTTGCAGACCTATGCAAACTTCTGAAGAAAACCACATGTTTCAGTCCCACAAAATTAATCTCATTCCAATATCTTACTTCCTACCTTACAGTCTTTTTTCAGCAGAAGCAGCTGCTAACTTCTAAAAATCCACTTTTGGACTATATTATCTCTCCGATGGCTGTGATGGGCTCCCATACCTTCTCTGTATTACTTGGGAGAGTTCTTGACCTCAATGCATCAAATGTTTCCATATTCTTCCTTTTCTTTTTCTTTTTTTTTCACTCAAGCTGGGATGTTTCTCCTCCTTATCTTATTGTGTGTTTCCAAGTCTTGTGACTTTCTTACAGTTTCTTAATTGTACATTTTATGGGATAAGGATGCCAACTTTATGTCAACTTCATCTGGAAGACTTGAAGGTTGTTCCTCGATCACTTTGCAGCTTATTTTCAAACTCTCTGGCTTTGGGAGAAAGTGCTGACTGCACAGCAAATCGTGGTCTGTGTAGCATCTCCATAGAGATGCTTTCACCATATTAAAATTCTTAAGAAGTTGTTGCTTGTCACCAACAGTAACAGTTGTTTGGCTTGTTTGTAATTCAAGTATGCAGAACTTTCTTTGGACAATACAAATTGGAATGGAGAAGGAATTAATGGCTACAGTATTGTTGGCTTGAGCTTGACCAGCCAGTTCTGCCAAGGTAGATGTGGTTTGAGATGGATAGTGCAATCTTTAATATCCGTTCTTATTTGGTTTGTGAGATGTAAAAGGCATATGGACTTCATCCCCATGTAAAGATATACTTTCAAATTTCAAATACATTTATTGTTAGTTTTAACAATCAAGTAGGATATGGGAGGACATGAAGTGAAGTGTTTTCTGCTTAACACAAACAGAAAAACAGAGATGGAGTCACGACAAGCCCTACACCATGGTTCAGAGCCCATGTCAAATTGCTAAGCTGTCAAGAATCCACTGCTGGCGTGAGTAATAGATGAATTATACTACTTTTGACAATTTCACCTCAAAAATTATGAGTCACTATGTTGATGACCAAGAGTAGACAGTGGATATAAAATGCAAGTGAGTACTTTGGGTGAATGCCTGTGTTCCTATAAAAACCTCTACTGAGTGCATTTGCTTCATCAAAGCCCAAACCCACAGGTTCAGAGACATGTACCCCTATGGTTGACAGCTCAGTCAATATCTCTCCTGCTCTGTCTCTTCCTGTCATAACATTGATTTCTGTAAGCTAGAGGAAGTAATCCCTGATGACATTGTGCAACAATCCTAAGGAAAGTTTGTTTTCCCGCAGTGTACTTTTTCATACACAACTTACAAATGTACATATGTCATTTACAACTCACTTACAAACTTTACCTCTCATAATTCTGTTACATTTTATGTCCTGACCACTTTACCTAGATCACCTGCTTTTTTAATGCTTTCTTCTTCATTTTACACTTTCATGGGACAACTTACTTGATGATTCTCCTGCATTGTCTCATCGCTGCAAAATAATGATGTCACTTTGACATATGCTATTCACTCAGCTGCCAAGCTAGCTGACGAATACATCATGTGCCCTTCGCATGGAAGAGAAGACCATACTGTCATGCCACGTACCATCATTCCACTGCTATCAACACCACTACATTTCATCTTGCGTGCTAACCCCATGATCAGCAATGTTCCCCATAGAGTGGTAAAAACTGCTGCATAGTTGCAATGAAATGATGTTTCTGTTATTAATCTAATTATCAACCTTTTCTGTCTTCATTTTTCTGACCAAAAAAAAAAAAAAATCCTTCTCTTTGGAATTTCATAGTGATAGTCTCACTAGAAAGCAAGTAGTTCTGGAGGATTTTTAACTGTGAGAATGAGAACCTGAGAATTAAAGGTATTGAAGAAACCATGGATCTTAAAAGTATTTCTGATTTTTTTTGTCTTATGTCCAGAGCAACACTAGGTATGAATTTCCAACATAGTATTGGTATTGTTGAAAAATGGGGCAAGGTTTTGAAGGGAGGAAGGAGTTGTGTATATTTATGGCACAGAAGTGAAAATGGCTTCATGGGTGAGCAGCACACCTGTAATGAACAGGCTTCAATGGGGTTTGTCTCCCCATGCAGTCAAGTGTGATACCAGATTGGAAGCACAGAGAGACCCTTTCCAGTGTCTGACTCCTCTGAGCTTTTAAGATGACGTTTGTGAGGAAGTGGCTGTGAAGGATTTAGTGTCATTAAATGTGCGAGGTCTTACCCCACACAGAGAATCGCAAGACTTAAGAGTGTCTGGAGCCAGACCAGAGGCAGGGTTGGATTGATATGTAGGCACAAAGTCTATGTTTTTCTAAGAGATATTATTGGTTCAAATTTCAGACTCTGTAATTCCTCTAAACACTATTTTTTATCAGATAGAATCGGATAAGTTGTCACCTTTTCTATTTAACTTGTATATAGAAATTAAGAACTTGTCATTTTCCGTACTGCATTGTTGTAGAATAAGTTCCATAAGTAAAAAGAAGTACAACTCAATACTTCAAATACAGCCCTCCCTCTCCTTTCTCCCCCATCCCCAGTCTGCTATGGCTAATGGCAAAAGGACTTTACTATTTGTTTCTGGAGAGCCATAAAGGACATTTTAGCCCTTTAGTATGAGAGCTTAAAACTTTATTTTTAATTTGTGTTTCTCTTCATAAACTCCTACTGTGAAATAAAATAAACAAATGAATCCAAAAAGTGTCAATCAGCAGCTATTGAATATTGTTCCTTTTTAACATAACATTACTGGTTCCTCTTTGCAATAGTCATAGATATACAGAACTCCAGAAAAAAAAGAAAGCAAACTTCAAAGGAAGAACTTCAATGCCTTAACATCTTTCTTACATTGTTGTCAGATATCACTATTACTTTGTTCAGCAAATGAATTTTGAGTTTAAGGAAAAATCAGGGAAATTTCATAGCAAATAATAGAAATAAAAGTAATACAGGTATTGTACATTGCAAAACATATCCTGAGTTTGATGTCAGTCTTTGCATAAGAGCTGGACTCTATACACTTTAAACAAGCAACATCTCCAGTAAAACTGATAAGCAAGATACCTGCTGAATGTCCGCAAGATTTTAGGCCAGGAAACTGAAGATCCCAGGAATTGGTAGTGTATCATGTAACTATAACTGTATTCTTAAAGAACTACAGGTATAAGTATTTTTTCTCTGAAAAAAAATGGTTTTGATAAGATTAAATGTTTCACATTATCTTCCATTTACTTTCATATTGTATTTTCTTTATAAGTAAAAACTTTTCTCCTCTTCTTGCCCAGCCAAAAAATTCTAAGTCCTGAAAGTCAATACAGTGCTTCATGTCTTTACCAGTGAGCTGCATTTGAAAGATTGACACAATCTGTAGGAGTTCAGAAAGCAGTTCAAAAATACCCTGATTATATAGCAAATTTGCTGCCATAATAACTGCTTAAACCCCAGAAGAGGACAAATTGCCTGTGTCCCTTGGTAGGAAGGAGAACAGGGAGTGTGGGTAGATTTAATTTCACCTAACATTAGCCATCCAAAGTTAGATGTCTCAATTAAACCGGCTGCTTAGCCTCTCTCTCCAGTGAGCGAATGCAGAGAGACAGGTACTTCCAGACAGTAATTCATCCTGTCCTGAGATACTTTTCCAGCCTAATGGAATGAATTGCCATGCCCATCAGAAGCCTTTATAAGTTTATTTGGCTGTAGAACAAGTTACAAACTTTGGCTCTTTTATCAGAATATATACTCATTTACTTTTAGAAATACTGTCGGAGTAATGACAATCGTAACTTTCTCTGTGTCATTCCTAAATTTGACGTGTGGCCTTACATTGATGCTCTCCTTGACTGAATGAGAAATTATTTATGGACTGTATATGATCTTGGGTTATATTCTGTACAGTCACTTGGAGCCTTAGCTCAAGAGTCAAGTAGTAACATATCTTTTCATGAGCTCTCCTATTAAACCATACTGAGAAGATTTCCATGTATTCTCCTAGAAGTTTTTTTCTGGCTTCTTGCTAACTTCCCTACTGTGTTCAGCAGTAGGAATCTTCTGAGAAAACAGTTTTCCTACAAACTGCATATAGAACAACATCTTTGCACATACACCACATTTGCTCTTCTTTTACCTGTGCCACCTTATTGCTATGAAAAGTACTTTTTTCCTGCTCTCACTGGGATTTGGAGGCAGCCTGCTGCCTGATCAGCATTCCTCAAGTTCAGGCTTGGGTCTAACCATGTGCCTGGAGCATGTGTTGCACCTGTGCCCACATCAGATTTTCTCCTCTCCTTCTGACTGCTATCTGGGCAGTGGTGTGCAGATGACTAGTTTTCCTCTCTATATTTTTTTCATAACTTCCAGCTCAGATACGAAAAACCACATGTCCAGTTGGTAATTTTATTGTACAGTATGCTGTGAAAAATGTTTTACCTTTCTAAAGTTTTCAGCAGAAGTTCATTGGTCTTTTAAAGTGACTGGTGGTCAACTGCAGCTGTGTGAGTTTAACCTCTCTTCACAGGTGGGGGGAATGAGGAGGAGGGGCAAGGACATAAGGAACAGCTTGGGCAAGCAGGTAATTAGAACAGTCAGTCCTAATTAGTTTTTAATAGTCAGGGAGAGTTTTTTGTACCTACATATGGCTAAGAAAGACCTCACAGGGAGCAGAAGTAAGCTGGGAAGGTAGAAGGGCTGGATGTAAAATTAGGTAAGAATGGGGGCTTGCTGGAGGCTCTGGGAGAGCTGAGAGCTACTTGTTTTAGGTGTTTCAAATGATGCTGTCAGGGAGCTCTACAAGACCAGGGAGGGAGTTTATGCTCAGGGCTTGTGGTAACTGTGATAGAGGGAGAGTCCTTAAATGTTCTGTGCATGTGTTCCTTCTTTCTCAAAAGGGAGAGAGATGAGGAAGGTGACTTTAACTGAAGAAAGGGATGTGGTTAAGGGGGTAAATACAGCCCAGATTCTCCCTGATAAAATATCTAGTGAAAGTGCAACACCTTGAGGTCTCCTTTGGTGCAAGCTGTGTGCAAAAGCTATTCATCCAGCAGAGGGTAGGGTCTAGCTTGTGATCTTGGCTGCTAGGTGTAAAGAGTCATACTCCTAAAGGCATGTGGTTGTCCAATTTCTACTGGTTGCAGTGAAATAGGAGTGACAGTGTGCAGGTGTGTGTTTGGAGTTCATGCGTTTTATTTTTCTTTTTATGTTACCTGCCTCAAATGTTTTAACTGCTGAGATACGCAGAGGATGTGGTCTAGCCACAGGCTTTTTCATGTTGCTCCTTAGAACCAGGGGGAAGCTCAGGTGGAAGTATCTTCCAGATACTTCAGAATCTACTCTAAATGACTTGTTCCTGTGTGTAAGCAGTGTAAGCCTTTGCTCTATAACCTAATATTTTGATTGCCTTGAAACATGCAAGTAATCCTACTTACTGATCTATGAATGAAGGAAAAAAAAAGCCTGTGAGGATACAGGAAATAAATGCTGCTCTTAGACCTTTTATACTACTTTTTTTACATTATTTTTTCAATCAAATTGGAAGATGGAAGTCAGCTTCTAAATATTTCTGAGGCTCTGGTCTTTTCTTGTTTGTAGAGCTAGACAAAAAATTATCTTCTGCCTTTGTCTTTAGAGGTATTTGTCTGGTGGTGGCCTGACCTGGCCTGACCTGACCTGACCTGGAAAGGGTTCTCTTGTTTCTCTGTAATATTGCAATATTATTTCCCTGTGGGATATCTTTCTTTGGGATGTCCTTGAAACTGAGATAGAAAAGTTCAAAGGAGTGATTGCTGTAGAAGAAATGTACCTACTAGGTGTAATAAGTGTTAGAGTAAGTGGTGAAATCAAAGACTGCTATTTATGTGTTTAGACAGGAGGAATGTGCAGGTTTTATTGGACAATACTAAAGGCAGACATACATTATATATATTAATTAAGAAAAGTGTGTGGTGCTTGTGGAAAGGCATCTTGCTGGAAAATAACTTCCAGATGCTTCCAGAAAAACTAGCTACCTAGTTGGTCAACATATGAATAACAAGTTGAATAGTCTTTCTTCCAAAGCAGATGGAGATAGTTTTTGTAAATTTTTACTAAAGCAGAAATCAACATCGTGTGCAGTTTGTCTTTTCTGAAGTTTCCATTAAAAGAAAATGTTATTCTGTTGCATGGTGTATCTGTTTATTGAAAAATGCCTATCCTCCTAAGGGTGTCTAGTAGAAGCTAAGTACACTATACAGTAATACTAATAATTAAACTTGTAAAATAACAACTTTTTGATAGACTAACACAAAAGTGCAATTACAGCAGTGGCTGTTTCTCATTAGTGGGAATGACATGACAGCCTTAGAATATGTAATGATGTATAAGCCCTAGTGGTTATAATTGGCATAGAAATGTACTATATCCTTGGGTGTTAAAAGCCATAAGCTATTTATTATCATACTTACGAAAAGTATACTACATTGTGGTATAAATATCACATAGATAGTCTTATTTGCATTTTTTTAGTATAATTTATGTCCATATGGTTCAAATATGAATCTGTCCCCCTATTAGCATCCTGCTGGTGACATAATGTACTGACAAATTAGTATCTCATGTCTGTAAAGCCTGTTTGAATTCAGATCCCATGAACAGGTAACTCAAGTATACCTGATATTCCTTATACAGATAGCCTTGTTGTCACAAGGTTTCTGTAATACCTGAGCTTATACAATATAGTATTGATATACTCGCAAGGACTGTGGTTTGTAATGTTTTGTGTTTGGTTTTTTTTCAGAAGCAACAAATTCACACAAGTGAAGGGTGGATTTGGAGGAGCTCTGTGTTACTCAAGGCTTTAGCCTAAACTAGGAGTAAATGGTGTATAAATTTGTGGTATAAAATATTTTTGAAACCAGGGTAATGTGTATTGAAATAATTGGTGGTCTACTAGATACCATGTTGCATTGATTCTTTTGTAATATCAAAGGAAGTTTGATTATAAGGTCTGTATGTGGCACACATGATATGGATATGAGTGTCCGTGGTATGGTCTCTTTTTCTTAGTGCCTCAGAAACCAAATACAGGAAAGTGAGTGAAAGAAGTATAGGGATAAATCAAGAAGACTGTGGTTTTATTTCAAGAATAAGTTGGTAAATAACTAATCTCCTTTACTATTTAAAAATGAAACCTGGGTATTTTTTTGAATAAGGAAGTGATTCTGAAAGAACAATTTTACTTAATTTTCTATAAGTTAAGAATAGCGTCTATAAAACTAGTGTGAAGTATGGAATGAAACATCACTTTGAGTTAGGGAAAAACACAGATATAACTTCTAAGAACAAGGAGACAGACCTCTTTAATAATGCCTTTCTGGAATAAATGGTAATTTAGAGCATGTTTGCTTAATTGAGTGAAATACCTGGCTGAAGGGTAGAATTTTGAAGCTCCAGTTTTGGTTAGGGCTCAGCACTTAAATTTGTCATCTAGGTGACATGCAGAAATTGAAGTGAAAATTGAGGTTCTGAGGTCCAAGGCTGAACAGAGCATTAGTATCAAATTCAGCAAGTTTTCGTCTCTGATTTTCATGCTACTTTATTGAATTTATGGTTTCTTGAGTTTTTTGTTTAGGGTTTTTCTTACTGTGGGAGTTTACATGGTTGAGATTGTGATACACACAGTCATCTTCACCAAAGATGTTGGTGAAGATTTGACACGTCTATCTTTTATTTTGCAGAGAACTACAGCCAACAAGACTTCTAGTGCTCCTTCCTACAGCAGATGGTCCAGTTCACAGCCCCATCAGGTAATATGCCCTTGTCAAAAAGGATATGAAGCTCAGGCTGACGCGTGCTTCCTTTTAAAATGAATGTGTGAGAGAATCTAGGAGTGTTATCTACCTGCTTTAGCCCAACTAGGTCATGCTGATCTCAGAGGTTGTTGCAGGATATCCTGTGGCAAACTGTTAGATGCAGTTGCTGCTCGTGGAGGAACTCATATAGCTGTGACTAGTGCAGTGATGCCTCTCTGTGGCTTGTCAGGGGTGGTTGTTATGGCTGGATACCCCTATCCTTTGTCTCTTGTCACTAAATCTAGAAGTGTGTTTGGTCTTTGGAAATGTGTGAATTCATGTTCTCCCATGCCTCACTCCCCCCAAATACTTTTTGTACTACTTCAAGTAACTGAGATATGAAGTGGTTACAATGGCTGAAACTTTCAGGAAAACTTGTTATAAGCCTAAACTGAAGCTGGAAGGCTGTTCAGTGATAGCCAGGAAGCAATATTATTGTTAATGACTTTTTTAATAAGAAATTGAATGTTATTCAGGGTTTCTGTTACTTTATCAAAAAAGACTCCTTTGACTATAGACAACCACATGGCTTGCTTTGTAACCAAAGAACAATGTTTTTCAACTAAAGCATGTTCCTCTTTAAAAACTCCTGGAGTATTTGTTCAGTATTGATCGTATTAACATTGCTTTCTCCTAATCTCTACTTTTGCTTCTTTCAGATGTCTGTCTACTTTCATTTCCTCTTAAAAGCAAACAAAAAACCTAATCCCAAAACAACAACCATACTCCCACATCCACTTGACACTGTGAAAAATTTAAGTTATCCTAGGGTGCAAATCCTTGATCTGACATGCTGAGTTTTTGGTTTTTATGAAGGACATATTTACACTAAGAAATGAAACTTTCAATAAGTTGAGAATTAACCTTGAAAACTAAAGCCAAAGAAACAATTAACTCCATTTATATTCAAATCAGGATGGGAAAGAAGGTGGTTAAATGCTTCATGGACTACTTATTTCACCATCCTTCCAGTCTTAAGAGTTCTGCTTTCACAAAGTATTTTAAGGGTCTTGTGTCTCCTTTTCATATGAAAGTATGTTCTCTTTGCTTGCTAAGGTTTCCATGTTTCCTTTTTCTTTCACTTTTTGAACACTGAATTTATCACTGTTCAGGGTAAAACTGAAGAATATGTAGGCAGAAGGTTAATTCTCTTCAGTAGTTATTGCTCGCCCCATCCTAGGGGATCAGGGAGCGAGCAAGAGAGAGTTCATTGAGTACCAGTAATATGCACAAGGCTGAAACGGCTGAGACTGCTCGCCTCTTTCTGTGTGTCTGCAGGTGCCTATTAATGGGAGACTCGTTCCTAAGTCAGGAGGAGAGCATCCTAACAAGTCATATGAAATACACTTTACAAGCTTGACTTCCTTTTTGAGGAGGGAAGGGAAGAAAAGCACACAATAAAGATTGTTCGTAGTGTTACAACCCTGTGAAATTGCTAGCAGAGTTGAGGGACTACCTACCAGGAAAGTTGATTGAAAGTATGTCTAGACCATCCAGCATCTGCAGGGAAAAAAACCTGTATTAAAGCATGCCTGTGGTAATTGTCCTCCACCTATGTTGTACACCACACATTTTAATCTTATTCCTTTGTCTTTTGTCTCTAATCTTTTCTTTTTCATCCTTGTTTATTGTAAGATTTTGTCCTCTGTGTTTTGGGCTTAATAAGCTTATAAACTTGCCTCAAGGATATTACAAATACAAGTACCAACTGTGAGGATATATAGCCATGCCGTGTTTCAGTTTGGGAGACCTAGCTGTGCACCCTCATGAGCAGAGAGTGGCAAAATATTTATATTGGATCCAAGATTTGTATTCAAGCTTGCAACTTGCCAGCATCTATATATAATTTATTTAACTTTTTCTTAAGATGACTTTCCAGGAAAGAAAAAGATTAAAGTTCAAATTCATATTGTCTGCATTTTCTTCAGTCTTGTGTAGTGAACCCAGTGAAGGCTTTTCCGTATACATCTTAGAAGAATCTACACAGAAACCTAATAGAACTACATGGTTAGACCTCTGATGCATCTAAGAAATGTTAAAAGTTAAATTGATTTCCTTCCCTCCCCCAAGTTTTCTTTTTTCATTTCCTCTATCTGTGTGAAGTTTGGAGGTCCATTGGGTGAGAGATTTGAAAGGGTTCTGTAGGTGGGGTCAACAAGTCATTGAAAATAACACATTTTTCCCTGACTTGTTTTGCTTTGTGCTACCCAGACATGCTTATATTTTGTGTTGGATAAGCTGAAGCATGTTTATCTCAAATACACTATCTGGGGAAGCTTTTTGATAAGTTCCTATTAACTCATCGCTCTCATGGACATGTGGAATTTGTGTGCTCAGGTTTTTTTGATGTGAAGCTGTTCAGAGATTATTTTTCCTGCCCCTTGAGCCTGAGAAAGTGTCTTGTTGCAGAGGAGGTGTCTTTAAAACTTGATTAAGAGGTTCCTTCTGAGAGCTCTGGGAAAGAGGCATTACTACCTGCTTCAATCTAGCTTTTTTCAATCACTGCATTTCCTCAATGTCAGAATAAGAAGTCAATAGTCTAAAAGGTTGATCTTTTTTGGACCCAAGGAATTAATCTAATTAATCAAAGGATTGAGGAGTGGGCAGGAAAGCCAAAGCAAACATCAGCTTCTGAACTGGCATCCACAGAGCTGTGTAGGACTTTACTGCCTTCAGGTGCACTAAACTGGCTTGAGGGATGGAATCAAGGAGAAGATACAAACTGGCACTAATGAGCTGAAATTGCCTACACTGCTTGTCTTGGCTAGTGGCATCACTTGATGTGTGAAGAAGTCTTCAGCAATTTTCTGGGAAGTTCTGAAGTGAACTTAGTCCTTCTGTGGTACTCTGAAGACCGTGTGCACTTTCTGAAGTGCAAATGGCTCTTACAGTTGATGAAAATGGAGGAAGTGGCAGTTTATCAGGCATGATTATGTAGCTGATATCTAACATGATGCTGATTTTGCTGAGTGGGATGGCAGCCAAGGCTCTTATAGTGATGGCATATCTGTGTGTGGGACAGTTGATGTCTCATTGGGAATTGTAGGTACACGGGTAGGGTGGGACATGAGGCACTCAGTGTTGCAGCTCAGCTGTCCCTAGAAGCCATTTTAATGTTGACAATTCACTCACTAGTAATGACTTGAGAAATAAGTGCTTGGAACTATTGGGGTGGTATAGCCAAAATAATAAATTGATTTGTTCCTTAGAAATGCAGAAGAAATGCAGTATTTCAGATGAAGTGAACAGGTGAAGTGTCCTATAAAGAAGAATGGGACAGCAACCCTCCTAAACTTGCTTATGTCCTCAGTGTTGATGAGGTAAAAAGTGGGTAGCACCTAAATAGATCCTGCAATTAAATGCACTTTATAGGCAAGCAGAAGACAGTGATACCTTCCCTCTGAATGACTCCAAGACAGGATGTTTTTTCTTGCTTGTGGGAACACTAGGGAGTTGGTCAAGTCAGACCATTTGTTTGGTCCCCACTGTTGGTTGGCACCTTTGTGACAATGTTTCAGGTCTCTTGCATAAGAATAGTTAGCATGAGTATCTTTGTAGGTGCTTAGATTATATTACTTTCTAGAAATATATGAATGCATCCTTAGTATTAAGTGCTAAATGAGCCTGTGGAATAATTGGTGTCTCTTAAATGCCATTAAAAATATAGAACACTTCAGCATCTTCCTTGGCCCCCTCTCCTCCCCTTCCCCCCTATTACTAAGACATTAGTTTATGACCTAATGAAGTAAAAATGTTGAAATTGAAACAGTCTTCAATGGGTCATGGGACAGGGTGACTCTCAGCTAAACTTCCATAATGTTCCTTGGTCTAACTCCACTGCTGCTGGCTTTCTGGTGTTGGAAATACAAGCTTCTTGGATTCTTGCGGTAGTCAAAGCTTTGTCCATTGCTGAACTTGGCACCAGTGCCTTAAGGTCAGAATGTATTTTTTTCTTCAATATCTTGTTCTTTAAACGTAGAGACAAGTATTATATTTTAGCACCAAGTTGGTGGTTAGCAGTTTTCTTAGAGGAATTGGGACAGTCAGTGGATGTTGGTAAACATTCAGTGTAGGATCTAAACTTTAAATAGGCCAAGTCTTTTGCCACTCCATATGAGTGTGTTTTATAGCTTCTTTATGACTGAAATGATGGAAATACCAGTCAAGAAGATGACAGCTAGGAAGGGTGATATTCCAGTTTTACTGTGGCAGCTGTTTCATTGAATTCCAGGTCAGAGATTTCAGTAGTTCTCTTGTTTGGTCCCTGTTACATGCGTGTGCATGTGTCCGCCTTCCCCTTGCCTTGTTTTTGCCCTTGTATTCTTCCTATGGAAGTGTTGGAGCAGTAATGTGTTGATAAACAGATAATTATACACAGTTGTCAGTTCAGTATTTTCTTTCACAGGGTATGAGGTCAAAATGAACCTTGTGATCAATCATTCAGTATGAGAGTAGAGTGTTTATTTAGTTTTAAGAAGCCATTCCAGGCTTGGCTGCTTGTAGTAGTTGAGATAGTTCAGCCAGTAGTAGTTGGGATTGTTGCAGCCTGCTTGTATGCAAATTAACAGGGAGCTACAGGTGGAATTCCAGCCTTGTCAGAGCAGGGAGGTGGGTAATGCTGAGTTTGTTACAGGATCTGGCATGTTACCTAAACATAAAGGTTATTGAAGCACTTGTTAACAAAGGCTCAGAAGATTCATTCCTGTGAAGTGACACTTTAAAACTAGTTCTAGGAAGATACCTAGTTCTAAATACTATACTATAAAGATTCCTGTATACAGCTGTTTTGAGTCTTCTTTGGTTTCTTACTTCAGTGCCTCAAGTCTGACTTGGAAAATGTCGGTGTTGAGAAAGTCGCTGTCTCCCTGATGACTCAGCCATTTGCCTTTCCACTGAGCACTGCAAACTGTGGCAGTAAACTTTAGGTTAAGTGCCTGTCCACTAGAAAATGTACTGAGAACACCAAAAATTTTCCCAGAAACCACTAAACAGCTGTCAAATGGCAACAACATTCCTTCACTGATGACCTATGTTTGAATTGCACCAGCCTGCTTATCTAAATGAATGACTTAGTCCAACTACTAGGGTCAAACCTTATTATAAAGGTCAAATGAGATCTGGCAACTTTCCAATAGCAGACCAGAGAACCAAAGCCACAGAAATAAGTTATTGCCTCCAGGCAGTTGGAGTATAACCAAAAAGCTGTAGCAAAATTCAGTGGGTTTAATCAGAGTTAATGAGGAAAATTTGTCAGTTTTGCAATAAATCGAGTATAAAATCCCTAAATACTCCTCTTCCATATTACATCTTTTCAGAACTATGCATACCTCTACACCATACATCATCACAGTTGTACAACATTTGAACTTGGTTCTTATTGCACTTTGATCCTAGTTACATTTTATTTTTAAATCATCTTTGGATAAGCACATGGAATAAAATCAAATGTAGAATGAAAAAAACGAATTCTTAAATTTTTTTGGGCACATTTGTCCAATGGTCTCACTGAATTTCAACATGCCTCTGTTAGGCTTACCTTAGATAATTCATTAACCTTGAATTTGAGATGGAGGCAGTGCCTTGCTAGTTTAGCTAGTGAAATACTCATTGCAAGGCTTGATGTATAAAAATTCTTACACTTCTAAGTTCACTGAAGGATTGGAAAAATCAAATAACTGTGGCCAGTACTCCAAGTCTGCTGCTGCTATTAATCCATGGTATATTATAGCTTTGTGGGATTTTGTCTACTAGTAATAAAGATTGACCCATATAGTAGGTAGACAAGTCAAGTACAACCCTGACTAATAAGTATTGTTTTTCTTGTGTGTCTCACCTCTCGTAGCACTCAGTTGTTTTTTCAGAAGAAGCCTCTTCTAGAGGCTGGTGGTTTCTTCCAGTCAACTGGAAACCTGGTGTTAAAGGTTCTGCTTGACTCTGAAGTTTTATGCTTCCTCAGTAAAATCTGTGGGCTGCTGCTTCTAACATGTTTTTGTTAAGCCGTTATAAGTGAAGATTGAATCTGGTATCTGTTGTTTTGTTTTGTTTTTTTTTAAAGCAATGTGAGTTGGCTACTCAGTTAAATGCGTAGGTACAGTGAGATGTTTAAGCTATTTTTATTGTATGCAGATAAATGAACTCTGGAGCTGTTGTATCTGTTGCCAAGTGAAGTGCAACATAAGCTTGGCTGTGAAAAGCTAAGAAGATTTGAAGTAAAATAAGCAGGAAACTCAAAAAGGAAACTGATTGCTTCTGGGCACTGGCAGAATATGAGTAAATGTACATAGTGTTATTCAAAGGTTGCTCATCCAAGTATGCTACCTGTTGTATTGGCAGAATTACCAAGCAGCCTACTGAATTGAATGTAAAACCGTCTCCTATGCTGCAAGCAGGATGATACCCTGTGCCTGGAGAGAAGCAATAGCAGTAAACCAATTCTAAACTCATTCTTTCTCTTGCTGCTTGTGGGGAAACACTTTGTATCTGATAGCATTAGTAGTCTTCACCTTGTGGTACTATGTTAGCAGTTGTGCATCTTTAGAAATAAATTAAAGTTTATATTTAAAAGCAGGACTTATGCTTCGTGGGTTAGTGTAAATGACAAAATGCAGGTTAACTGTCCTCTGCAATTTGTATGACTGGTCCCTCTGGTCCACTCTGCAGGTTAGTTACATATCCCTCTTCAAACATGGTTTTCTGGAATTAGTTCCTATTACACAGAACTACCTGAGTTTTGTAATACAGTTCTCGAAAGTTCATGCTTTGCAGAAGTTGATCCAAGTCAACTGGTCGACTTAAGATGACTTAAGTCCTGGTAAACTGACTATATTAAATTTCTCAAGCCCTTTTTATCTAATGTATTGTTACAACATTTTTTTACAACCTGGTGCCTCTTTGTCTAATTGATCTGTTCATTGGTTTTCCCTCCCCTCGTTTCCTGCATGGATGCTTCATTAACAATGACCTGATGATTCAAAGAGTAGAACTTTCTCCTGATTATGGTATTTAAACTTGAAACTTGAAGTGTAATAGTTATAGAAACGTAAGAGGACTCTTTGAAGATGCAGTATTGTGTTTTCTACAAATGTGAGAGGAAAATATAGCAGGTTTCCTTTCTCATCATTACTCGAAGTCAGAGATACCATTAGTATTTTGTTGCACTTTCAAGTTGAGGTTCAGAAGATTCCATCTATAGCCTGGCTAATCTTAACATCAGCATGCTGGGAAAAAAGCTTTTGAACAAAAAATAACTGCCATAATAGGACTTTTTTTTCTAGACTAGCTAACTTTTTTTACTCAATTCACTTGTTATGTAATTATTTTTGATGACAAATATCAAACAAGTGTATTATGCGAACTGTCTGCTCAGTGTGCTCAAGTCTGCATAGAGAAGTGTGTGCTGTGGATGAGGGGGAAGTAACAACCTTTGTGATGACTTCCATAGACAGGAAACATATCCAAAAATTGTCTATCAGCTGCACTTATTTTGTAACTCAGAAGATTTTTTTCTAGAAGGAGAATTTTATAAGATTTAAAATGACTGAAACCAATAGTGTTCTAATTTTAAACAAATAAACTCAATTTTCCCTGTGTCACATCTTGTACTGTCACTGAAAGCTGCCCTACCTCTTTAAGAAACTTCATTTCAAACTGGTGGAGAATAAATTTGAGAACTTCCTGGAATGTTCCTCCCATAATTCTTTTGCCTATTTTTTTAGAAAATGAAGTTTTATCGATATTCTAGCCTTGATTGCTGACTTCTTCCTATAACTTGGCCGATTTTGACTGAATATGGTGAAGAAAAGGAAGGGTGCAAGTTTCTTGAACCTTTCAGAGATGTGAAGTTTTTATGTGAATTATCAGAGCACAGCAGAGGAGAAGCTGGTAGTGCCACAGCAGGAGAAAGTATGATATCACCCTTCACTAGCCATGGGGCAATTCACAAGGGGGAGGGGTGTTATGGATTTCCTAACAATGGGGCAAAAGACTCAATTGTTGGTGTCTGTGTTCTTTCAAGAATGAGGCTAAACTTTTTGTGCTGTGCAGACTTTCTGGTTAAGGGATGAGCTCACCCCAGAGCTTAAGGAATAATTCAGTTAAAGTCAATCAGCTGCAAGACATGTGTACATTCGCTATCAGGCTTAATTAGTTTTGTTGTTCACACAGCTACACAGTTGAATTCTAACAAAATTCTATATTGGATTGATCGAATTCAGAACTCTTTAAATCTGTGAGTCTTTTAAGGAAACTGTCTCCTTGCTGCTTCTAGCAGCATTATTCCTGACTTTTCTCAAGGTTCAGATCTTGTCAGATAAGCTTCAGTTAATATTGTTTGAAGCAGCACATAATCTAACAGGTGGGGTCTTTCCATTACTCTGTCTGCAGTATCCCTGATGTGTGTGTGTGTTGACTAGTAGCAAAGATTGACAAAGGATTTTACACACAAACATCTTGCCTCATGTTCTATTAAATGTGTCATTTGATATCCTCTATTGTAGACTTCTTGGTTTTGACTTTGCTATGACACTTTCTTAAAAGAAAAAGAAGCTGCCAGCAGATGATGTTTTAACACTTGTCAGAAATTCGTCATGATGATTCTTAGTTTAGATTTAATTCTTCTCAGAATGAACAGTTCAGATATTTTTTAAAATTCTGCTTTCTGGTTAATGCAATCAATTTGATGCTAAAGATAATTAGTATGACAAGTTGCAGCCTACATGTGTACTACCATGTTCCCCCCACTCTTTCTTCAGTGTTCCAATGTTTTTAAAGATTGGAAGATAGGTGGGAGCAGAAGAGTTTAAGTTATTTTTAGTAGACTTTTGCCCCCCTGTCCTATTACTTAAAAGCAACAGATGAATCTCTGCTCTTAGTGCTTCTCATCTTTCATACTCCTGAAGCCTTAAACCTGGAAAGGAAATGCAACCAAGAGACCATGGCTGGATCTATGATCAGCTGCACTAACAAAGGGATTGAGGATTTTCCAGAACAAACATTAGCTGAGGGGTAGGGCTAATCTTCGGAGGAGAAACAGCTGGCATCAAGCTGTGTCCAGGGCAGGTCTGGGCTTAGGGGCATGCCTAGGGAAGGTGGTCAGACCAGGGCTGGTGCTACAGAACTGTTTTTCTGCCTTTTTAAACAAGTTCCTGACAAAGTTTTTGTAAAGCCTTTTACCTTTCTTGTCTTTCACAAGAAAGACAACAAAGCTGGCTGATTGATTGATTGTTTTAATAATCTAAATGATGATCATTCTGTTTGATAATTAACCATGCAAATCTGAAAGAAACAATTGGTGGATCAACAAAAACAGGTCTGCAGGCTACATGTGGAAGAATAGCTGAAAAAGCTGATTTGGTTATAAAGATAAGTTATGCTTTGTAATGAGAAACGACAAGGCATTTTGCTGCAACTGTCATGGCAACTTCAGAGCTTCTTTATATATAATAGTCTAATTTAAAATGTATTTACCCTGTAGCAATGAAATTGCAATCTATGTATGAATCATAAAATATGGAGATAGAAACTATCTCTTGAATATATGGACCAGTTCTTCAACAGATATAATTCAGTTTAATTTGAAGTCTGCAAACAGATATTTGCTGTCTTGAAAGCTGGTCTGTTTGTCCTGGGTTCTGAACGTGGACTTTTTCTAGTGTCTCTTTGTCTAATCTTGGAGCTGGTCTTGGCTTAGAATCTTTCATTAATTAGAAATCTTTATTTCAGTTATACTTCAGTAGTTTGTGAGCTCTGCTGTTCACTACATGGCTCTATATGTGCTTGACTAGTCGTTGAACACTGGTAAAATTCAGTTATTAGGATGCTTACTAGTCCTTGAGGATTAGTTGCCTACCAAGTTAAGGTGTTGATTGTATGAGTGTTCCTTTTTTGTTCAGTTAAGCTGTGTTGATACTTGAAATCAAACTGTGCTTCTTGAGAAATGTCAGCTTGCTATTTTTTTTCTGCCATTCTGTATTAATGGTGAATTAGTTACTGGTTAATACTAAGCAATGGTGGAAGTTATCTGAAGCACGTGAAGGTGGTGCTAGAAAGACTAGGAGACTTTATATTAGCAATTGAGTTCAAGGTGAGGTTCAGGGTGATGGTTCTCCTAGCATATCTGGAGCTCTTGTCATCCTGATAACTTCTAGACTTGGAGGGAAATTCTCTGATAATTTCTTGATGTGTTTCTAGCAGAAACTAGTTAGCTTCCCCGAATTCACTAAAGTGTGTGTTACTCTGTCTTAAGTATACTGAAGAGTACCCTGCTGTTCTGCCAGTGTCTGAGAACATTCTGTAGAGTGACCATCACTCTATCTGTGAAGTGGGCTATCAGCATTGACTGGGATTATTTTAATAAACACCAATGTTTCACACATTTTGGGTATGGGATTGTTAAAAAAAACCAAGGGCCTACAAATAACTTGCAGTAATACCTCAAACCTCACTGATGTTGGAGGCCAGGACCCTAATTCCAGTCTAAATGAAATATTCAGCTCTTAAGAAAGAAGCTGAAATAGGCATAATGTAGGCAAAGAGGTGGATAATGCAATTTTGTATTAGCTTGGCTTAGATTTTGTCATAAATCTGCTGTATTTCTTGTTTCAGCTGTAGTAGATGTGAAATATATTAACGTGGTGAGGGAAAACTTCCACAGGAGTCTAAATTTAAATTAACCCTTCAAAAATGAAGGAAAGGCCACAAACAAGCTACTGAAAAGGCTGAAGGTAGTGAAATTAAAAATACTACAGGCTCCAATTGAAACCAAGTTGTGATCAATGTCAGAAGGACCTGACTCTAACAAAATGAGTGGGTTTGTTGGTTTCTTTTGCTATTAAGTGTGAATAAGGAAAACATCTGAATTGTGATGAGTAAGTGACAATGCCTCAGTTGCTGAGATTGATTTGAATCCTTCATGCACAGGTTAAAGTGCAGATGTTAATTGGATAGTTGCAAAATTAAGAAAGGAAAACTAGAATATTGTGTGCAGGCTGCTAACATACCCATCCAAAACCTGTGGAGGAAAATGATAATATGGCAGAGTGTGATAATGTGTAACAGACTTAAGGCACACAGACTTTCTTTTCATGATTTACATTTGTGGGCAATGAAAACAGAAAGCAAAATCGTGCTGTGTGCCTCTGTAACTATGGCTGACTGTAAGGAGTCAGGGGGAAAAAACGTTGTTAATCGTCCCAGTGATTTTTTTAGATGGGTCTCCAAAGACTAGACAAAACTCTAAGCCACTTAGAACAACTGAGCTCTATTGTCTCCTGCAGTACAGTGCTTGCTTATCCTGCTAAAGATCAAGCTCTGCTTGTATCCATCTAATAGGAATATATTGAATCTTGCATGGAGTGCGAGTAGGACTTTGATCAATATTGCACGCACTTTATTTGAGGACCTACAGCAGAGGCCCTACACTTAGAAAAACAATTGAAGTAGATCTTGGGAGCACTTGACAGAATATGTAAACAGATGATGTTATGGTCTCAGTGAAAATCTAGCTGTATAGAACTGAAAATAGACCGTACAAGGAGAAAATTGAAGAATACTTAGTCCTTGTAGTAGGACACCGTATGCAGTAGGCCAGCAAACTCTGTTTGAATTCCTTTGGAAAATAAAACTACAACAAAACTATCTCCTTTGAAGAATGTGGTACACCTGCCCATACTACCCTGTGAACTTCTGGAGGAGGAGTTTCTCTGTGTTACTGACTAAATCATACTAAGGATATATGATTAAAAGCCTGAGTTGGCTGGAAGAGGACATTGCAGGAGTTGTTCATGAGATATTGCACTTCTCTGGGGGGGAAGTGTGGATCCTAGGGATAGTTTACAGTTTGGAAAAATAAATATCTTACCTCTGCGCTTCAATCACTTGTGTTCCCTGTTCTCCTGTACAATAGGACAATACTAGTATCAAATTACTACATCTTGACAAGCTGTAGGTTGTGAAGCATTATGTGAGCTGGATGTTGTCTGATGTTTGTTTATAGAACTTTATGCATGTTGATTTTTGTCTAGGAATGTTGTGCCAAAACACTTATTTTGGAAAAGTTACTATGGAAAATTAAGTGAAAATAACATTAAGTTCTGATTTAGGCCAACATAAACAGCCAGTTCAGAATGAAAGGTTTTCCATGCCCTTTGGCTACTTGTTTTCAGTTCTAGTAACCAGGCCCAACTCTTTTATCACAGTACAATAGTCTGGCATCCTTTGATATCAGTCTGTTATTCAAATAGCTAAATTCCGTTCTGACGTAGATACTTATTTTACCTTAAGCTTTGCTCTAAAAAGAGCAAAATCTGGAGTCTTCTCAACTTCTCTTTAGCCTTGTTCCTGCTATGATATTTCTGAAATGTAGGATCTGAAAAGTTTTATAGTTACTAAACAATAGTGACTGTACCAGCCTTTGCAGCACAAGTATTAATATGAAATCCTGCCTTAATAATGGCTGTAAAATGGTTCATATAGCTGCATTAAAAAGTATGACAAATAATCATAAAAGGACATGTGTTTTGACCAGTATGGGAAGTGTCCCTGAACTGGAGTTTTCTCATGTCACAGATAAATGGTTACTCTTGTGCCAGAACTGTTTCAGAGTTCCTCTTGTTTAAAGTTGCACTGATTTTTTTTTTAAAGTAAGTAAAAAATTGTCAGTGAGAAAGATGAATTTTGCAGATGTTTCTGTACTATAATGGGGCAAAATACTAAGGAATTAAAAAAACTGTACAGCTTGTAAGTCCCTAAATAAAAGCTTTCTCCCATATTGCCCTTAATATGATCTTTCTCAAGAACCACTCCATTCTGGTCCCTGAATACAACAAAACTATCAGGATTTGTTTGGCTTGCTTAAGAACTAGGGGCAAACTAAACCATCAGACTTCTAACTCTGGCTTATACTTTGTTGCTTACCCTGGAGATGTTGAATATGATGCCAGTCTCCCGAAGAGGTGCTGGGGTCATATATATCAAACTTGTAACCAGCAAGGAAACTGATTAAAAACTCTTCTGCAATCTAGAATTGACATAAGGGCAGGTGAGCATCTGCATGAACTCTGTATAAGAAAGGGCAAACCCCTAGGTAAAAGTGGTGTGGGTCTTGCAATGTTGTTTTCAATTGCAATTGAAATTTTCTTGAAATTTGTGTTTCAACATTAAAACACTCTGGCTAGAGTCTTTCACTGAAGATGCCTAAAACAAATTGAAAAAATCAATAAATCATCATATGATGAGGAAAGTATCTTTTGTGGATTAATAAGATGTAGAAAGCATAGGAAAATTACCCTTTTTTCACTGCAGAGGAAAGTTGCCATTGGGATGCAATTTGAGTAGGTTCTCATGCCCATGATCAGTACATTCCTGAATGATCTGAAAAAGTGGAATAAAAGTGTGATGATACAGTTCTAGCAAATTAAAAGTGCTTGGGCTGAAAGTTCAATTGCACTGAGAAAAGTTTAAGGGGTATGAATTATGGTAAGGTGTATAGAATCTCAGATATCTGGAAAAAAACTAATAGAGAATCCACCTCCCATTCTCTGTCATTTCTCAGGAGCCTGCAAGGGAGCAATGAGACAATCTGTTCCAGAACAAAAGGAAGATTATTCTTATGGAAGCAATAAATAACATAGGGGGCTCACTGCCATGCGATATGGTGGATGCAGAACTATGGATAGGTTCAACACTATTAAACAAGACCTGACAAAAAAAGGTCTACTGGGGTGTTTCTGTGTGATTCTGTGTGATACTTAAATGCATGTTATGTAATATATCCCAAAAGTGAAGGCTGTGTGAGGTTATAGAGAGTAACTTTCACATGTAGGGCAGGCCAGCTCTTCCAGCCGCCTCTGCAGTGTGAGTGTGATCCATCACCAGGGCATATTGTATTTGTGTCAATATAGCAAAAAGAGAAGCAAGCATCACACAGACAGTCTTAAGCAACTTAAGGCTTTCCACATCAAAGCCAACGATTCCCACAGAAGAGTTATAAAGCATGAGTGAGGTAAAGGCAGCATTCAGAAAGTACTGGAGAACTTTGGGCTCAGCTTCACTTTCCCTCCAGTTGATGCCTGCAGAGATTTGCTAAACAGTCACAAACTCAGGGAGGGAGGGACAACACCGCAAACTTTCCAGTGAGTTTTTTCTTGCTTCTTTTTGTCCTGCAACTTCTTGTGGTTTCTCACTTAGTTTAAAATATTAACTGTAAGCTGCTTTCCGATGATTTTATAGGAGAGACAAGGCTCTTGTGTTTTTCAGAGCCAACAGATGAGTTTGCAGCTGAACCAGCCCTTGAGGGAGCCTCATTCCAGCGTCTGCCACAAGGAGGCAGAAGCATTAAATCTTTTAAACTTTTAAACCAGGTCCTTAATATGTGTCTCAGTTTATTAAAACCATGCTTTGGAGTAACTATAGCTGCTTCTGACGTATAGAGATGAGTGGGGAGAGGGAGATTTTACAGAGGAGAATCCAAAGCCTCAAACAAGTTTGTGAATAGTGGGGTTTTATTTGGTGTTTTGACAAGATGTGAAAAATTGTTATAAAAACATATTGGCAACCATTAAAACAAAGGCTGCCCTGGGGACCAGTCATGTGACAGCTTCCCACCCACTGCATTTCATAGTTATCACTTTTGTTCACTTTCCCTTTGTAAAGGCAGCTCTAAAGTCCAGATCGGTGACAGTGACACATTAACATTGCCGTAATTGTATTTTCAAACATGCCTGGCTTCCTGTTCAGCTAATATGTTGCTTACTCAGCTGCTTGCAGTAATTTAGAAGCGCAGCATGGCATATTCTTGTTTCTGGACTACCTTCTTGGTGAGGAAGTGGCCTGATTGCACTGTGATAATTCTCTTAGAGGAAAGCTGTAGAGAGTTCTAAAAAGCGTGAGTGGTTTAAATGAGTCTGATCCCTGCACAGCGCCACTGAATGCGAATGAAATCTCAGTTGCATCCTGGTGAACAGAGTATGGAAAGGTTGAAGATGGTTTATTGTATATGCTTTTTATACTTAGTAATGCATGTGAAAGAAATGGAGAAGGGGAGGCAAAATTCAAAGTGAAAGCTGGTGCTGGTAATTTGTCCTTAATTTGGCCTGTTTTGCTTAAGTATTAAAGCATATATGGTAGAAAGGTCACTTGGTTAGCTGAAACAACTGCAGCTCAACACATACCTGTGCATAATGGATTTTGTCTAAGGACATAGTATCATCCATAATGTCAGATGTCCTAGTTGTTACCTTCTGTGTCAGGCTTCACCTAGCTGACTGTCTGCTGTGTGCTTTAGACTGCTAATCTCTAAATTAGTTCATGTGTTGAAATCCACTTAAGAGAAATTTCTTCTTGACTAAAAATGTGTGTGTAAGAAAAACTTCTGCCTGTGAAGGGATGTTACAGTCTATTGTAGAAAGATGTATTGCAGGTTTAAATTGCAGATTATGATACTTCAAAGGTGCTTTCTGATACTTTTGCAGCAATCAGACACACAGTCACGATGTTCCTATGGCTTAGTGGCTTACAACTAAAAAGGAAGGAAAATGGCATTTGATAGTAGATCTGCATTTCTGTAGAACATCATTTTGTTTCACTATCATCCTGTATGCAACCACAAATGCATATTGCTGAGAGCAGGTTTGCGCTCCTCCGCTTCTGCTGCAGTGCATGAGCAGAGAAGTAGAGATTGTGGAATTCAGTGTGCTGTGCTACATGGGGCTATAACCTTCATATGCTATGAGCGCTGCCTTTGTATTTCAGGAGCATATTGAGGGCATGTATTTACACAGCCCAAGGCTGAATTTGGGATCACATCGTCTAGCTTCTGCTCTAATTAGTTAAGTACACTGGACACTTTAATGTGTTAATTAATATCCAGTGAGACTGTATACAAGGTGATGAGTAAATGCATCAATATGTTTGCATTCTTTCTTAGGTACTGTATTATATCAAGGAGTAGTTATACCTACTTTTAAATAGGGAGATTTTTTAATTTTGTTTCGAGCTTTATGGAAGCTTTGAAAATAATCGTATGCTTCTAGTAAATTAGCATCAGTAAAGTCCAGTTTCTAACCTAAAATTATTTTCCTCTTCTCACCTTTTCAGATGAATTACAAGGGGTTTTTTTTTCCAGTTTTTCTTCACTACTAAATGTTAAAAGGGAGATAGCCAAGGCAGTTTAACATCCAGGCTCTCTCCTTTGCTTTGCATTTTCTCATGTTTTCATCAAGCGCTTCTAGAAAAAAAATAATCTATGCTGTGTGTTGTTCTGCCATAGGCCTTATGTATTGGTAAACTCTCTCTTGTGAGAGATCTTTGTCAAAAACACTGAGAAGCATGAGATAAATGCTTTATATACATAAGCTGTTTAATGTCCTGTTAAAACTCTGAGACAAAGTTGACTTCTTACAACGTTGTGCATCTGTTTCAGTGCAAGTCGTGGAGGGGTCTCTGAGACAGGCAAAGTTGTCTCTGAATCTGTTTGGATGCAAGTCTTCTATGAGACTCTGAAATAGACAAACATTCAGAGACCTTTCCCCTTTCCCCCTTCTCTTTTCCCCCTCTTACGCAACAGTCCTATAATGAAAGTAATCATTTAACCTTTTTGGCAACTGACCTTTCTTCTGCTGTATTTACGAGGGTTGTTCTTGTGCATCTCAATGCTGCACAAACCATCCTGCATGTTTGACAGATGGCAGAGTGCATGTCTTACTGTTACATAGGAGCTACCTTACACTTGCTACTTCTGGTGTTGTGGTACGGATCACCTTCAGCTGAGAATAGCCTGCCATGTGTATTCTTTCTCATCTTGAATAGCCATAACAATTTTAACTGCTATTCAGTTTTGTCATTTAACTGACTTCTGTGTTATGGAAATGATGTGTGATATGTCCAAGTTCCCATTTCCAGGTAAATCACACAAAGACAGGGGAGCCCAGTTTACTGTAATGATATTCCACATGTTCAGATATCAAGGCTGAGCAAATGGTCCATTGCCTTGATTACTGTGGTCACTGAGGTAATGTCTGACAGGTTTTTTCTAGTTCCCAGGTGTCTAGATAATAGTCTGTGATAATGATATTGTGCGGTTTTTGTAGTGAAATGGATGGTTCCTACTAAGCTTGAAAATCTGCTGCGTGTTTCATTACTGCTGTAGCCTATTGCTTAGTCTGGATATCCCAATGCACATCACAGCTCTCCACTGGGTCTTGAATAGACGTGGTCCTGCTGAGGAATGAAAGGTATCATCAGAGCCTCCAGAGAACTGTTTCTATTTCAGAGTGACTCCCACATCCTTCTGTGAAACTTTTTAAACATGTTTTATAGCATACAGCCAAAGTGTTTTGTCTCACTGTGTGTAACACTGAAGTAGTTTTCAAATCACCTTGACAGTTAGTGTTCTTGAGTGTCAAGTTTTTTTTCTGCAGTGTCTGATTATGCAAGTAGCATTTATATAAATTTCGCCTTGCATATGTCTTTAATTTTTTTTCCTAGCTGTTACCTTGAAGTGGTCTGAGACTGGTTTAACAGTTCATGTTCTCCTTCAGATGCTATGCTTTACTGTTGCAAGACTGTCTTACAGAAGTCAGCAATAGATCCCTTGATCATTTGTTTTTGCTTGTAGTTGTGCTAGCGGTGACCTTACTTTAAAGTCTTCTCTGTCTGTTGATGATACTTCCTATGCACAACTTTCCACTCTTGAAATTATTCCAATAGTATGGTGAGAGTTTAACCATTTGTCAGATTTATTCCTTCCCCTCCCCCCAGTTTGGGCAATCATTTGTTCCCTCAACAGAAGTGACCCTGGCATGGAAGCTCTGGAGATTTTTTTACAGCTTATAAAGCTAAATAACCTTTGAATTTACTTAATCTTTTCAGAGAAAGATATATGTTGTAATGCTCATACCTCTTCAGGTAACAATCTAATCTTTGGTGGACAACAAGCATATGGTCCTGTACATAGTTCTACTTTCAATCAGAGATTTATATAGTTCTTATTTTATCTTCTATTTTACTTTCCTGGCTGTTTCTAGCAAAAAGGTGAAGATGTAATTCTGATCTCCCTTGCTGTCTTTGGAGTCATTTATTTGTGTTATCTATTTTGTGCCCACTACACACAAACATGTCCTTGGTGTTGATACTAGTCTGTGATTTAAAATGGCTTGCATTATTTTTAGTTTTGTCATATGCATAAAATATTTCATCTTTTGGGACTGCCTGCTCTCTTGCTGCTGTGTGCTTTCCCTTGGTTTGCAAGGATAGGCATAATTATCTTGTCATAATTACTAGCTTCGATTCCATATGCAAAGTCTTTCCTATGAACTTTGTCATGGCTTTTCTCTACTGTACTTTTCTTGCATTTATGTTTAACTCTTTTTCCTTGTATCTTGTGAAAAATCTATATTTTTTTTTTCTTAAACTTTTCCTGTGCTACTCAGTAAATTACTTGTATGTCTGCTTCACCAGCTTCCTGGAGCTCAGTGTGAACTTATTTGCTGACATTTCCCATGTCTATAATTCTTGGTAGACTTAATGTATTCTCTGGAGTTCAGTCTTTGCCACCCTGGATCTCTTGTCCTTATTGTCAGTCAGAAATTATTTTTCCTGAAGTGTGTGTTATGATGTGTTTTTATTTTGCTGTAGCTTTGTGAGAGCCCTGAAAGTTGGAAAAATCCTCCTCTTAGCTACTATGTATACTACCTGCCTCTTACATGTACTATAGCAGTGCCTTTCTCTCTTAGCATGTGGTGTAAGTCATTCAGCTGTGCTTCCTTTTCTTTGACTCTAGGTACAGCTCAATGTCTTCTAGTAACCTCCTATATTTGGATCTCTGGGAGGTTTCCTCTTCAGAGTCCCTTCCTGCCACACCTGGAAACAAAGCTGAATGAGTTTGTTTTTAACTAGGCCATTGTCGTATGGCCTTGGTATTCCTGGCAGACTTCTAAACTGATGTTATGTGTTGTAGTTGCATCTCAAATTCATAGGGGTGCCCTCATTGCCTCTATTGCTTGGGACAAGAGTGCAATACCTGCTAGGGATTTAAATCCTGCACTAAATAAGGTTAGTAGCACTGCTTCTTCCAGGACTGCTTCAGTAAAACCTCTAAAACCTTTTTTAAAGACTGTTATGCTCACAAGGGTGATTCTTCTACTTCCTACCCAATTATTCACCTCTGTGCCTGGTAAGATCATGGAGCAGTTCCTCTGGGAAGCTATGTTCAACACACAGAAAACAAGGAGGTGATTGGTGACAACCAACACTGCTTCACCAGAGACAAATCATGCCTGGCAAACTTGATGGCCTTCTGTGAAGGGGTTTCACAGCTGGTGGATAAGGTCAGAGCAACTGATGTCATTTATCTGGACTTGTGCAAAGCATTCAACACTGTCCTGCATGATATCCTTTTCTCTAATTTAGAGAGGCATGGATTTGATGGATGGACTACTCAGTGGATAAAAAAATGGCTGGATGGTCACACTCGAAGAGTTGTGGTCAACGTCTTGATGTCCAAGTGGAAATCGGTGATGAGTGGCATTCCTCAGGGATTGGTACTGTGACCGGTGCTCTTTAACATCTTTGTCAGCACCATCGATGGTGGAATCGGCAAGTTTGTCAACAACACCAAGCTGTGTGGTGCAGCTGACATGTTGGAGGGAGGGGATGCCATCCAGGGGGACCTTGATAGGCTTGAGAGGTGGGTCTGAGCAAACTGCATGAAGTTCAATAAGGCCAAGTGCAAGGTCCTGCACATGGGTTGGGGCAATCCTATGCACAAATACAGGCTGGGTGAGGAATGTATTGAGAATAGCCTTGAGGAGAAAGACTTGAGGGTATTGGTTGATGAAAAGCTCAACGTGAGCTGTCAGTGTGCACTTACAGCTCAAAAAGCCAGTTGTATTCTGGGCTGCATCAAAAGAAGCATGACCAGCAGGTCGAGGGAGGTGATTCTCCCTCTCTACTCTGCTCTTGTGCGACCCCACCTGGAGTACTGTGTCCAGTTCTGGATTCCCCAACATAAGAAGGACACGGAGCTGTTCGTGTGAGTCCAGAGGAGGGCCATGAAGATGATAGGGGGTGGAGCACCTCTCCTATAAAGAAAGGCTGAGGGAGTTGGGGTGGTTCAGCCTGGAGAAGAGAAGGCTCTGGGGAGACCTCATAGCAGCCTTCCAGTACCTCAAGGGGCCTAACGGAAAGCTGGAGAGGGACTTTTTACAAGGGCATGTAGTGATAGAACAAGGGGAAATGGGTTCAAACTGAAAGAGGGTAGATTTAGGTTGGATATTAGGAAGAAAGTTTTTGCTGTGGAGGTGGTGAGACATTGGCCCAGGTTGCCCAGGGAACTTGTGGCTGCCCCCTGCCTGGCAGTGTTCAAGACCAGGTTGGATGGGGCAACCTGGTTTAGTGGGAGATGTCCCTGCCTATGTCAGGGGGGTTGGAACTAGATGATCTGTAAGATCCCTTCTAACCCAAACTATTCTATGTTTCTGTGATTTGGAGGTCACCTGTCCCATCATGACTGGAAGCAAGAGATCAGACCAGTGAGAGGCCAGTTTTGATGCTAGTGGTAGCTCTGCGCTTGACCAAGGTGACCAGTGAACAAGTGAAATCATATTCTAAAACTCTGGAAATTTCTGATTCTTGTACTCTTCACGGAAGGATGTGTGTTTTCTAATGAAGGCACCATTTTTTTTTAGATCTGTTCATTTTGGTGACTAGAATAGAACTAAGTTTAAAATGGAGGCTGAGAGATTAGGAATTTCTGATACCATGCATTGGCTCTTCTGCCAGTCCTTTATTTCCTGAGAGGATGTCCTTTATTTCTTTTATTTTTCTGACAGGTCTGCTATATCTAAGTGGAATTACAGAAAAATTTGCAAACTGTTCCTCCACAACAGTTTACATATCTCAAGTTGTGTGACCTTAAATAGTGTTGCTCTACAGCTACCCACTTGTCTTTTGAGGAGGGAGGAGAAAAGGGGTCTTCAAGTTCCACTGTGGTTAAGTATTTTTAGCAGATACCAACTGACACTTGTGTCTCAGGCTTCCTTATATGATAACATATGTTTGTAGACAAATACTGTTATAGTTCTTAATCTTCCCCAAGAAGTTCTAGTCCAAAATAAGATATATTGTTCTAAGAAGAAATATCTTCAGCATAGGTACTGACAAAGTGCTTGCAAGGAATACCTGGGCAGAGCTTGTTCTAGTTGCAATTGAAGATGGACATAGAGAGGTAGAACAGCTCTTGGCCCTATTGCTCTCCAGGCAAGGACTGTGTTTCAGTTAGATTTGGGGAGATGACTTTTTTTGGCTAATACTTGTATATGATTCTGCCATCACATGCACTTTGGGAACATGATTCTCCTGAATATCTGAGAAGGCATACATGTTGAGTGACTTAACTTGCACAGTGTTTCTAGGAATTACTGGTCCTCCTCTCTACTGTTAAAATGTGCAGATGGTTTTTATAAGCTACTGTTATGACTAAAGTATACAGTTACTCTTACAGTCCCTCTTGTCCATCCCTTAACACTTTAAAAGAGTCAAAGGGTTTTTTTTCCTTTTCTAATTAAAAAGATGTTCTACTGATGAACGTATCTGCATATCCATCAATCTACTCTAAGACAGATCTTGTGTGACATCAGTTGTTGTCTTTTGTTGAACGCTCACAGCTTTTTCAGAACTCTTAATTTCTGACTTCTGGTATGCTTGTAGGAGCTGCCTTGGCTTTCTCTCCCATTTTGTTTAACATGTGTTAGAGATAAGACAGTGAGATGTTCTTTTTTTAATCTCTTCCCATATATGTATTGTGGTTCTTTATCAAATATCTTCTGAAAGTGCAGCTCCTGGAAAACTTCAGCTTCCCTTGTTAAAAATCTGTTTATCTTCCCTCATGTGATTCTGGTGATTGTAAATATAGGTCTTGGGTTTATTATTTTGTTTTTTTCCCCTCAGTTTTATTGCTTTTTTTGGTCCTCTTTAAATATAAGGTAGCAGTTGCATGCATGAAAGAGTGGATATGTCTGTCTTCTGGCCTTTTTCTGATGCACAGCTTGTTTTGGCTCTTTTTAATATGTGAGATGTCAGAGTAGCACCCCAACAATATGTGAATATGCGCTATATTCACCTCTGTGTGGCTGAGTGATTAATGTCTGATCTTGTAAGTATTTAGATATATACTTAACCTTAGGCTTCTAAACAAACTTATAGGCTTGGTTGACACTACTGGCAAACATTGAACTCGTGGCTCTTCCCTGCATATGCTCATGTTGAACACAACCTTTCCCTCTTCCTCCCCCTCCCCAACTTAATATTTCAAGGCTAAAAGCTAGCCACTTGGGTTTTCTGGTCTTTCCAAAGCATACTGAGATAGGATACATGTGAAGATACAGACCACTCACTAGTTAAACAGTCTAGCTTTTTAAACTAGACCAATTTAACTTAAGGACTGAAATCATGGCTCTTCTGTATGATCTAATTAAAAAGTTTGCTTACTTGGAAGAGAATATTTGCCACATAATTTGCTATTCATCATGTAGTAACCTTGATGTTAGTGTTGATAGCTATAGCAACAAGAAGTAAGCAGTCACAGTACCCTACACTGTTCTTTTGATATGATAGTAAGCTGCATTAGTCATAAATACTGATACTTAACAAATTAGTATTTATTCACAAGCGTCTCTGTTGCTTTTACATATTTTTTGGTATTATTGGTTTCAAGGAGCATTAACAGAATCATGATTATGTGTTGGTTTAAAGGATATGGAAGTTCAGTACTTCAAGCAGAGAGACTGATTTAGACTTGAAATCACTGGTAATAAATGTGAATATGACACTTAAAGATGTGCTCTTACTGATGTTTCCCTTGGTAGCTCCATTGGAGGCAGAATTTTTCTATGGCTGTGCATGTCTGGGAGTCTCAAGAGTAAACTAATTGGAAAGAACAGTGGTTGTCATTTACCTTGACTTTAGAAACACTTCTGATGAGGTCTCCTGCAATATTCTTATATCTAAGTTAGAGGTGGGTGGGTAACTAGATGCATAAAGAACAAAACAACCACTCGGCTGAATGATCAGGCCTAGAAGGTAGATCCAGGTAGGGCTGTAACTCTGCTATGCTGACTCTGAGTGGAGTAGTACAGAGGTCTGTTCTGGGACTTGTCCTGCTGAACATATTTATTAGTGATTTGGAGAAAACAATGGAGGACACTCATGTTTGCACATGACAGCAAACTGGGGAGAATGGGCCAATATGCTTGGGAGCAGGACTGCTATCTAGAGGGACCTAAACAGGCTGGGGGAGTGGCCTGGGAGGAAACTTAGGAAAGACAGGAGGGCAAATGTATAAATCCTGCACCTGGTAAGGAAAGAACCTTGCAATGACACTGATCTAGGCCTGCCTTGCTGGGAGGTGGCTCTGGGAAGAAGGCCCTGATGAACACAGTAGCAATCAAGCAGCAAAGCAGGTTACCCAGAGAGGTGGTGCAATCAGTGTCCATCCGTGGATGTTTTCAAGACCCAACTGGATAAAGCCTATGCAATCTGGTCTGAGCTCTCAGCTGGCCCTTCTTTGAGCAGGGGTCAGATTAAAAACCTCCTGTGGTCATTCTGACCTGAATTTTCCTGTGATTTCTATGACTTTTTGCAATGAAATCAAGGTCCACATGAAATATTATTTACTTTCCTGCAGAATATTTTGGAAAATGCACTTGTTTACTTAGGAGCCTGTCTTGTTTTGATTTAAGATGCAGGAAGAGTTATCTAATCTCTCCAAAGTAGTAATAGATATAAATTTCAAATTCAGTAAGCCTGAAACTTAATCTGTTGATGAGTACAATAAACAGAAAAGTGAATTTAATAACCTGATAGTAATCTGGCCAGTAACACAGTAAGGTGTGTGTTATAATTCATTCAGGTTCTTCCACAGTACTCGTCATCACACTGCAAACTGTACTTAAAATGTGAGTAGAAGCTCAAAGAGCATCTAGGGTCACCTATGTTCTTATGAGCTTAGATGATGTCAACTGCTTTTGTGACTTCCACTACATCCACCTCTTTGCAAAATGGTCCCTGCTGTTACGGTTAGGTTGCTGATGGGGAGTCTTAACCAAGAGCATGTGTTGTCTTGATAAATTAATTTACCTTGTTATAGATCTAGGCTTTCACATTTTAGGTTGATTCTCTTGCACATTTCACTTAAACTAATGAAAATTGAAGACATCTCAATGAATTTGATGTGAAATAAATCAGAAACTTGCTATTTTCAGTAGAGAGTTTCTAATATGTTAGGTAATGAAATCAAGACCCTCATTTCTGAGAACTCTGGCAACCTGCTTTTTAAAATGCAAGTTTACCACCAGTACTGTGACAAAAGCTTTAACCCCAGTATCATCTTACAGCTTCCCTCAAAAGTGAGAACACCAAAGTCTTAGTAGACTTGCTGCTAATTATATCAGCCTTGCAGTGGACTGAACTATTAGCCTAGCTAAGATTCTGTTGGCTAAATCTGAGATTACTCTCAACAATAAGCATATTTTTCAGGACATTGGTCATTAACCAGCATGAGCTCACTGGGTCCTAAGGGCGTGACAGCAGTGAAGATGATATTAATCAGAAGGGCATAATTCAGTTGCTCATAGTTGCTTTCCATCTCTACAGGTGATTGCACTAGTTTTATATGGCAACTTTTCTATAGGAAATTTCCTACAAGCCTTAATCCCAATCTGAATATATCTACAAGAGGGTTCTGCCCCCAGCATTTCTGCCTGTTTTGCATTAGAAATTCTACTTCTCCCATGGAAAGATGTTTTCTTCTTATCCATAAACTGTGTTGAGCTTTTTGGTTGCCCATGCACCCCAGAAGGTACTGTGCTGTATAGGAATGACAATTTACTACAACATCGCTCTGAGTTTTTTAGGGGAAACAGCATTAAAATACCTTAATGCTGGAAGAGAGTTGATTATCTCCCTTAGCCACTTTGATACACTTGTGCAAAAAAGTGACAGCCTGTAGCAACAACTCATAAATTTAGAAGCAGAGATTTTTTGTTTTGGTTTGCCCACTGTATAAATCAAACACAGCCTTTAAGGAAGTATAACAAATAACGATGCTCTCACTGTTATAAATTTTCTGCTGCTGAATAAAAGGAGAGAAACTCAATATGAAACCTATGAAAATATGAAATGATAAAAGCAGGTATTTGGCTCTAGAAATTTTTCCTAGTTGTTCCTAGCACTGGGGATTTATTCCTAGGTTGTATTTCACCCTTAAGCATGTGCTACTGTTTTTCTTGAAACTGAGATCTGCCCACTGTCATCTCGGGGCTGATTTTGTCCCTGTTGGATTTTAGTAAGTATATCATGCTCTTGTAGCTGAATTTTACATGGCTTCCTGTGATGAGCATTAGAGGCTCCTGTGAGAGGAGGTATCATGAATGAGACTTGAGCAGCTGAAGCTTGGCAAGCCCCAGTGGATCCTGTTAGAGATGAGAGGAGTAACCTACAAGCAAGGACATGGAGTAAACAGTGATACATCTGTCAGCAGGCAGCAGATGAAATCTGTCCTCTTGGTATGGTTGGGGATGAAAGAAAATATTCACATTGCTATTTCACCTACCTTGCATGTCACAGCCTCTAGTAAAAGAATGGGCACGCTGTTGAATATAGACTGCTCCATTAATGAAAGAGTGTGCTGTGAGCAAATATATGGTATGGATATTATCACATTGTATTGCAGTGTATCTACTTTGACAGTCTCTGGAAGAAATGGGACCAATGCTATGTTCATTCAATTAGGTTTTCTGTACTCAAATATAGCCAGAGTCGAGGAATAGAATTGTTCAACCAAGAGTGCAGTAAGAAAGCTCAGTTTTCACTAATAAGACATTGACATTTTTGTTTTAAAAATGAAAAGTATAAAAATTGTTTCAGACAGGATGGAAAAATACCTGATTAACACTTATTTTCGTAACTAGTCTCAATTCCAATTTCTTAGTCTGCTTTTTTAATTCTGAGCAGTGAAAATAAGAAGAGACCTGAGACTTTTATGTAATTCCTTTTTTTTTTTGAGTAATATTTAGCCAAGATCCATAATGTAAATTAACAAAACTTAAGAACTGGTATTCCATTCTATGCATTGCATTTTATGTGAGTTGTACTATCTTTTTTATGATGATGTCTTTAGACTAGCCCACATAAAATTTGGCCTAGAAGTGTTTTTGGTGGAAATTATCTTTCCTTCTGACATTAGTCTTACATTTGAACTGCTTGGAAAAATTTGTTTCAACCACAGTTAAATTCAGAGTGTACCCCAGTTTGCACCTATGTTAGCACTTCTGTTCAGAGCAGTAGTGCAGCTCTGAAACAAGTCTGCTTCCAAGGCACTGGCTTGATTCACAGTGTGAATCTGGAGCGTGTGGATTAGATCCTGTTGAGGGCAAAATAAGCTTGAATGTCCATGTTAGGTGTTCAAGCATGTTTGCTAAAATCTGAACAGGATTATAAACACTTGAACCAGTGGTAGTGCATGCAGCTTGGGGGGAAAAAAAACAAAGTTCTGCAAGTGAGACCTCTAGTAGCATTCTTTGATTTGATAGCAGACCTTGAGACAGATGAAGTATGAAGCTGCTTTGTCCCACCTTCTGGTGTGGCAATACCAAGACCCCAGTGTCCTACCAATTGTCCTCTGTGGGAATACTGAAGTGTAACTCAATAGTCAACTGCCCGTTACATGCAGGGAACAGCATATCACTGTATCTCTAAAGCTCTTCAGTTGTGAAAGTGGTGGTTGCTGCATAAAAATGTCTATGCAAAACGTTCATCATAGCACAGATCGATGAATGGCACTGTTTGCTTTCCTATTTAGTATCTGTGTATTTAGATTGTTTTTACAGGTGATCTAGTCCTTTAGGAAGAGTCCCTAAGGGCATTGGTGGATCAGAAGGATGAGGGAAAGCCCTCAGTCATGGTTCCTGTGGGAGCCTTGGAAAAAAGCCTTGCAGAGAAGTGTGATGGGCTGTGGATAGAAACAGTACAAAACTCAGTATAACTCTCCTTGCCCTGGCAGGTTTCTGGCCAGTTACTTTGGTGATGCAGAAAATCCCACTTTGCCTGTGTGTGTGCGTTGTGTAGCTGTTGGGTTTGGTACCTTGTGCTTTTTGAAGGTCTGAAGAAAGCTATTTGCTTCTGGAAGAGGGGTTGGGTTCATGTGGTGCTGTGGTTCAGCCATCGAGAGCTGGAGCTGCAAATCAGTTCTGCGTGCTTAAACCCAAGCCCTGGCTTATCTGCTTATGGAGAGCAGGAGTCATCAGAGTTGGGTTCTAGTGTGGCTCTTTGTCTGTGTCTTTCTGGATCTCCAGAACATGCTGAATTTAGCTTAGTTACTCTGACCAGTGTAATGTAGTTGGCTTAGGAAAATGTTTTAAAAAAAGATAAAGTAAAACCTCAATCTGTGCGAGAAGCTTTCAAACATAACTAAGAAATGTGCTCTGGTTAGAGCTAGGAGTAAAAACAACAGAATCTTGTTTACAGTTACTAATGTCTGAAAAATTTCTACAGAGACTAATGTTTTGCAGGATATTATACATGAGATCTAAAAATAATAACAATGAAGAAATTACTGACTTATTTTTTTTCTGTAATGGGAAATAAGACTTAGTTTTAAGTTGAATTATATTTACACAGCTTCTACCTTTAAAAGGAGAGGTAGCTTGCACAAGAGCTTTAATGCAGTGTGTGGTCTTGTAGGTAATGTGTAGGCATGTGACTTCAGTTCTAGCTGCTTATGCACTGGCAAATAAAGTAACTTTTCTTTTTACATAACACATTTTGAATTTTTTGTTTTGGCCTTAATGTTCCATGACTGAGATCTTCCATTCGAGGCTTTGATATTCTCTGCTCACTGCCTTTCTCAGTTTAATCAGGAGCAGAAACTGATACGCATTACTTCACTGAGATGCCATGAAATCCAGAATATGATGTGGACAAGGCAACCTACATTTCTTGAATGAAGCTTTTCTGTAATCTAAAGTCAAAAGACCTGACCATGAACTTCACTGTTTCATACATTTGATGACATCAAAGCATGAAAGGTGGATACTGAGAGATGTGTTAATGAAGCTTTCACCCATCAGTAGCTTGCTGAGGTCCAGCTCTGTGCATTCACGACCAGCAGATGCAACATTCCACCAGCTGGCTTAGCAATGAGCGCACTGTGTGGGTGGGCTCTGAACATGAAGCTAGTGGTGTCAGTCTAGGCACTTTCAAAATAGATATCTGCCTCCTAGAAAAGAAAATAACCACTGAGCTTCCATTTTAGAAGTTCTCAAATTAATAAGTGTGCCAAATCCACCTAGACACTGAAAAAACTGCAAGAGATGAAACACTGGTGGATCAGTCCGATGCAGTTAGTGGCATTGCTGTCTGTTTGGATATGCTTTTCTCTCCAGGAGTGTGAATAAAGGCTGCTGAGGTTTGTTTTTGGGGTTTTTTTGTGTTTTTTTTTAAAGGAATTCTGCAAGCCCTGAGTGAAGAGGGAGGTTGTTGCTCATAGTGCCGATATGGGTAAGGAGTTAGTTGACCAGGTGGCCCCCTGACACTAAAAGGGAACTGACTCTCTTAGAGTCCCTATGTGCTGCGAAGGACTGAAGATTTTGCTTTTTATATGCCCACCTGAGGATGTCAGTTTTAAATTACTGATGTTATTCAGATACAAAGGAACTTTTTAATTAACAAAAAAAAGTAGCAATAGGAGAAGGGGAAATGGTTTCAAATGAAAAAGGGTAGAGTTTGGATATTAGAAAGAAGTTCCTTCCTGTGAGGGCGGTGAGACACTGGCACAGGTTGCCCAGAGGAGCTGTGTCTGCCCCCTCCCTGGCAGTGTTCAAGGCCAGGTTGGATGGGGCTTGGAGCAGCCTGGTCTGGTGGGAGGTGTCCCTGCCCATGGCAGGGGGTTGGGACTAGATGATCTTTAAGGTCCCTTCCAACCCAAACCCTTCTATAAAAAACCCTATCTTCTATGAAAAAACAATCTTGTAGCACACACATAGTAATTAGTTTGCAAAACTAATGCAATGAGTGCAGAAAGCTGCAGATTATGTCTGTTCAGTTAAAGAATCTTAATGGTTTGATGTAAGCTCGGTGTGTCCAAACAATGGATCTGATAGACCAGCAGACAGAGTGAGGCTGAAGATTAATTCCCTTGCCACTAGTTCCCCCTGTCCAGAGGGCTTTTAGGAAACAGACAGTCTTTAAGTAGCAAGGATTTCAAATGACATGGGATTTATGAGCTAAAACCTATGCTTCAAGTTATGCTTGAAAATGAAATGACAGCCATGCTTTCCTCTCTGCAAAGGGCTGTGCAATGCTGACCTAGCACATCCTGAAACAATTAGCTGTGCTAATTGCATTCCCATACTGGGGGGAACGCAGTACAAAAATGCAATCCTGCAAATTGTGCCCACAATTTAAAAAGAATGTTAAGGTATTTGAACACCTCCAGTAACAAAGCTGGTGAAGCAGCTGGCAGTCATGTCCTCGGAGAAGTGGCTGAGGACACTGGGTTTGTCTAGTTTGGAGAGAAGGAGCCTGAGGGCTGACCTCACTGCTCTCTGCAGCTTCCTGGGGAGGGGAAGTGGAGAGGGAGGTGCTGATCACTTCTCCGTGGTATCCAGTGATAAGATGCGTGGGAATGGCTCAATACTGCATCTGTCAGGGGAGGTTCAGACTTGACATGAGGAAACACTTCACTGGGAGGGTGGTCAAGCACTGAAACAGGCTTCCTAGAGAGGTAGTTTATGCCTCAAGCTTGTTAGTGTTTAAGAAGCATTTACATAGTGCCCTTAAGACTATGCTTTAACTTCTGATCAGGCAGTTAGACTAGATGATCATTTTAGGTGCATTCCAGCTGAATTGTTCTATTCTGTTCTTCCTATCTCCTTTTCCTAGTAGTACATGCTGAGAAAACCTCTGACATTTCTTCCCAGCCCTGCTCTAGCAAAAAGCATTGAAGGGGTAATTATGTCCCAGCTTAGAAATTGGCTCTCTCACTTTGTGGGAAGGTGGCATGTACTTTCTCATTGGTGGTGAGACCTATGGATTGTCTTTAGGTAATTTGACCATCTGAACAAATTTGCAAAAAGCATGTGTGAAGTGCAGTTTTTGAAAGCCTTCTATGTTCATCCAGTTTAGCTGGGTTTCCACAGGATAGCAAAAAATTCGCATCTCTGATACTGGCAAGGCTCAAAGATCATGACCTCAGTTTGAAGCAGGATGTGCTTCTCAACTAAAAGGTTGTAAATATTTTTGATGTGAGCAGTACCTGTTCACTTCTCCATGGACTTTACTCTCCTTGTATTCATTTTTTAGAAATGCATGAGCTGTTTCCCTTGTAAAAAACATAATAAACTGAAAGAGTCTAACAGTACCCTTTCAGAGTGAAGGTCTGTCTTGTCCAATACTGTCTCCACAGTGGCCAACCATAAATGTCTAAAGGAGAGTATGTGAACGGTGCCAATCTACTTATGTCAGAGTCCTCATGGGCCTCAATGGCTGGGACTGGCCACCCCTGGGACCTAAGGGCCTGGTCTCAGCTGTCTCAGCTCAGCCTGGGACCTTCAGTTCAGGTACATGTTTGCCAGGAGCAGGCTGATGCATTCTTCAGTTTAGCTTGAAAAACATTCTTTGCAGTCTGGCA
This sequence comes from Aegotheles bennettii, assembly GCA_013398125.1. Taxonomy (NCBI): domain Eukaryota; kingdom Metazoa; phylum Chordata; class Aves; order Caprimulgiformes; family Aegothelidae; genus Aegotheles; species Aegotheles bennettii. The sequence goes on along the minus strand of VZRW01010957.1, from coordinate 671,283 downwards.
AAGGCAAGTGACAGAGCTACAGAAAGTAGCAGCAGTCCCTGTTTCCTGAAGAATCAGAATGTGAAGAATGAGGATGAGGACTGACCACACACAAAAGAAGAGGAGGTGGTGTGTGGTACCATACGATATTTTCAGAAGTATGACATGTAGTGATGACAAGGATACTTTTTGCCTTCAAAAACTTGCTCTGCTGTGCTTTTTGGCCAGTGATGCATGAAAAGCACTCTTGTGCCTACATTGCGCTTTTATTTCCTGTAGGAAGAGCTGAAAAGTGGCAGCTCTGGATGGTGCAGCAAGCCTGGTGGCCTCCCAAGACCAGGCTCTTTCGCACAAGTGAGAACACCTGGGGAAATGGAGCCAAGAGAAGAGCAGGGCTTGCTCCCACTGCAAACTTCCAATAAGAGAGCCAGAGAGAGTCTGGGTGGGAGTGGTTCCTTGGACGTGCAAGAGCAGCAGGCAAGAACTGAACCAAAATGGACCAAAGGAGCCCTGACAAGGGTCTGTACTCAATGCTACAGAAAGCAACCTCTGGGCACCACTCTTAGGGCCCACCATGGGGGTCTAGAAAGTTTCCTTTCCCCAGATGTGGGGCATGAGGACCACCTTTGTGGAGTATGAGCAGCAGGCACACAGCCAAAAGGGCCCAAAGGAGCCCTAGCAAGGGGCTGTGCTCAATGCTGCAGAGAGGCAAAAAAAACCCCAGAGGCACTTGCCAGCCCACCCTGGAGGAAAAAAAGCCTTCCTCCCCCCAGCTGCAGGGCATGAGAGGCCATCTTCATCATCCTCACGGTGGATGAGCAGCATCAAGAAGGCATTCCCTTAGTCTTGACACTGGAGGTAGTGGTGGTTCTCATCTCCCGACAAGCTGGCATCTGCCCCCGAGCACTGAAAAGGGATTTCTTTTGGATGGGCTTTGAATGTGGCCCAGCCGAGAGCTGGCCTTGCAGTGGAGGACCTCCAGCATCCTCACCCAGCCTTCAGTCTTCCTACCTCCAAATAACTGCACTGGTTTCTTAAGGACTTCCTCTCAGATGCCTTTGGGCCACCTCCTAGGCAGATTGGCAGCAGGACATGGATGTCCCCTTTGTCCTGCCCTGGGGCATTGTGACTGCTGTGTTGTTGGGTGGTGGCACTGTGATATGGGGGTGATGGGGCCCCTTCCACAGTCCCACCCACCACCCCTCTGCAGCAGAAAGTACTTTCTAGCACTGGGAGACATTATGAAAACATTGGAGCTGGATTTTTCCATTTCATAAGTTTTGCAACAAAAAAAATCCTCTTTCAAGCAAATTTAAGAACAAAACTTGAAAGTCTCAGATTAAAGATCTACTTCTTTTTCTTCCTTCTTCAGAATAAAGTAAGCCATTTTGTTTCAAATGTCTGTTTTTTTGGCTTCGTATAAGACAACACAGAATCTACAAATGGTGTCCTGAAAAGGTAAAAGTTTCAGCTTTAAAAAAATGTTTTGTTTTTTCCTGAATAAAATTGTTTTCTTAAGTGCTGTTTTTAACAAAGATGATTTTTCACATGGAAATATGACTTTGGAAAATTCTAGATTTCTCAATATCTCGTGTAACTGTTGCTCGCTGCTTTAAATAGTTGGACTTTTTCCCTAAGTTTTGTGTTATAAATGTCCTTTCTAATGTGGAAGTTTTACTCATTAGCAAGATTTGCCAGCTAAAAATTAAAGCAAATCAGAGGAGAAAATGAGTCCGTTTTCCTTATTTTGGCTAAATATTTCATCTAAATCTAACAGGTTGTTTTGTTGTTGTGATCTTAGGAATGATCTTATCTTGTTTGTTTCATGCTGTAGGTTTAGATAATATCAGGATAATGTACCATGTAAATCAAGGAAATAATCCTAATCTTCGGTCTGGAATATGACAAGCGTTTCTATTTGTAATTAATAACTCATATATCAAACACTTAAATGAGCTTTGATTGTTTAAGCTAGAAACTGGTGTCATATCAATGACAAAATTGTTCGGAGGTCTTTCTGAGGATTAGATCAGAAGATGCGCTGTTATGCTTATTTCTTTGGTCAGACTATTATCACAACATTCCTCCATGTGTGCATGGTTAAGTCCCACTGAATTTCGTGTCATCTTGAATTTGGTTTCTTAGGTGACTTTAGAATTTTAGCAAGGTTTTAACGTCTAGCTAAAACATTTGTCAGTAGTGTTTTAATCCATTTTTACATCATACTTTATACTGTATAGCATCAACTATACATTGCAATTTCAAATATATGTGTCTGGCCTACGTCTCTGAGTGCAAGTTCTCTAGTTTAAGAGCAAGCAAACCCTGCGCCTTGCCTCCTGCTCCTCCCTGGGGCCATATTGTGCAGCGTGGTGCAGGCTGTGTCTGCAGGTAGTGCAAGTTACATGGATCTCAACAGTGCTTCACCTTTCTCTTTTTTGGTGGCTTAGCATGAGACTTGCTCTTGAGCAGAAGTCCTTATTTTCTAAAAGACTTAACTGATGTCTGCACAGTTTATGTAAAAAAACAGTTACTGACTGGCACCCACTCTTCTGAAGAGATTCTGTAAAGATTGAATTATGGAGCAGACTGGCAGCCGCATCTTTTTTTCATTTTCTTTGTTTTGCTATGGGTGTTAGCAGCTCTTCTTGTGGAAATATTTCCTTTTCTTTCTCCAGCTACAAAATCTTGATTTATTTTAATTTATTTTTCTCAAAAATATGTTTATAAGTCTCTTTCTCTTCTGACCAGCTGTAGGGATGTTACTGGGATATTTCTGAGCTTAGTGCATTTCCAGTTGTATTCCACATACTGAAAGCTCTACCCCCAGACAGTGTCACTCTAAATAGCAGTGGTAGTGCTGGGTCAGAATATTCTGGCTGTGGATAGGCTTGTTGGGTTGCCCCAGAAATAAATTTGTAAAAGGAGATGCACCTCTATATGCTATGATAAACTTTGCTAATTAAGCCCTCTCTGTGGCTTGAGGCAAATGCTGTATGAGAAGAGGAAGCAGGAGAAAATGAGGAAAAGCTTGATGCAACTAATGTTTTGCTGTGAGTGTGTTTGCAGTATTAAAGCAAATTCATTTTTATAGCTGTGTTAGTTTTAACTTTATCGCTTCCAATTCAATTCATAAACTTAGAATATCTTATGTAAATGCAAAACTAAAAATGCCAGCAGTGAAGAATTGGCAAAATAGAGAGTTATCCGTTTAATTTGTTCAAAGAATGTAAACAAAGATGAATGAATAGACACACTGCTCTCATGGGGACAAGGAGAAAGCAATGTCAAAAAATGTACACTGCATGAAGCCATGAAAAGGTAATACAGCATAATACAACAAGGTCTGCCGAATATCAGGTGAATCCAATTACCACTTTTAGCCCAATGTGTTTAATAAATTCAGGGTTCTGCCCCTGTCCTCTCAACTAATTCACGTGGGACAATGCAGTCTTAAAGTAGCTACAAGATGTGACATTCCTCAAACAATTTCTCCATGCTATTATCAGTTAAAATGTTTTCACTAAGATCTGTGAAATTTGGAACTAATGTTTTAAAAAAATCCCAGAACAGATTTACTAGAGATTTTAACCAGAGCAGAGTAAGCCTGATGTTTCAGTAGATGCTTTGGCCAAGTTTGCATGCTTTGCTTGCACTTGTTCCATCTTTAGAAGCTGTGTGCACAAAAGCTATGGGATGAAGGGGGGGGGATTTTTTCAGTAATTATTAATTGAATACCTAGCACTTTCTCAGCTTGCTTTGAACATGTTCCCTTCCCTTTGACTTACACAACACTGCAATTATTTTTCTGTGTCTCCTATGCCTAGTCCTAACCCGACTAGTTCTCGTTGGAAACTCAAGCTCAGGACTGAGCAGCTCTTGGGTCAGTGCAGGTGTTTAAAAAGCACAAGTTTGTATGGTTATAAGTAGATGAGGCTGTGCTTCTTAGGTCCCTCACAAGCCACAGATAAACCAGTTGTGTAGTGGAAGTAGTTTAGCTGCACAAATGTAGTGCTGTGCTATAAAATCTGCCTCTTGCTTCTGTGGGGATTCTGCCAAGTTATCCTGCTTTCTCCAGCTTTGCATGGTGGGCGTGGGGTACAAATAGCAGGAAGAAATGGAAAACTACAGCTTTTATGTAAATCTTTCAATGCCAAGCTTTTCATTAAATGTATTTCACGCATTCTTTAATCCATCTCATAAGTTTTGAGTGTAGTTTTCATGGCTACCTAGGTAAGGTAGCATGGTGATAGCATGATAGGAAGGAATAGCTACTGTTTTCCCAGGAAAATCATTAGAAGTTGGAGGAGATTAACCTGTCCCATAAGTTAGGGAAAAAATAGAGCCAGTCTGCAGTTTTGGATTCAGCTTACAGGCTGTATCCACTGTACTGATATAAAGACCATGTCCTTACTCCACTTTGGTTCCCTTTGTCTGTAACATTGGTATAGGGTGTAACCATACAGTCTTTGGAGCTGATTTGAAAATGAACTTGGAAATAGTCTGTGTTGGGCTAGATACACTCTTCAGGTTGTGTGGGTTTAAAGTGTTTTGCTGGAATGACTCAACTGCTTAGTGGTTTGTAATGCTGGGGGCATTTATGGCTAAGTGCAGGACATCTCCAATATTCATGAGAGGACAGCAGCCCCATCATGGGACAACATAGCAATAAAGTGGGTTTTATTACAGCTTTATAGCTCTCTCAGGATAAAGACCTGGCTACAGAATTTGTGACCGTTCCCTCAAGTGTGTGCATAAGGACATCTTGTTTCTGCCGTTTAATTTCAAGCACCCCTGTGAATCTTCAGTGTAGAGTATGTAAAGATTTTCACAGGCAGGTAAATAAGCAAACACCTCTATTTTCAGTAAAATCAGCAGCAAGTCCTACTCTTTTAACACAGATATGTTAGAGCTTTCATGGTTGCTGTAACTTTGGTAGGGAGACCGAGAACAAAATTCCCACCGACTTCAGCATTAGCTGGTTCCATAGATGCTTTTGCTCTGAAAGGGGATCATTGCACAGATGCAATGAGGTGTATTGGAACATGGTGCGTGGTAGCCAGGTGGTGGAAAACATATATCTGCATTTTAATGTTTTCAGCATATGCATTTTATATAGCTCAGAATTTATACTTAAATCACCATAAAGCTATAGCTTTGTAAGGGTTGAACCTCTCCTTTTAAAGTGTGGAACTTATCTTTAGTGATATCCAAATGAACAATACAGCACAAGAGCCTTTGCCATAGCACAATGAAACTTTTAGCAAGAATAGAAAAATAGTTAACTCAACCTTTTAGCCAATTTTGTTAAAGGATATTGTTAAAACAATAATGAAGATTTTTTTTAAAAAAAAAAAGAAAAAAATTGATGATGGTGGGGGGAAAGAACTTGAATTTCAAAAGCAGCAGAGGAAACATTTTTGAGGTGTCAGTGGAATCCTGCCAAGGATACACACTACACATCCTGGTTGATATAGAAATTGCCTAGCAGCAAAATTTTGTGAGATAGAAACAGAAAATGGGCAAGAAGGACATGTAGCTAAATGCTCATAAACATGTATGTTTCTCTAAAAAACAAAGGGAAATATGGGAGCCACTGGACTTGATATGCTCATGCATTTTTGGTTTTTTAATATGCACAGATGCAGTGGTGGGATTCTTGCAGGATAACGTGTTCTGTATTATTCCCAGCAGTTGCTTAGCATGGAAATTCAGAGCATCTACTTAGTCAGCAAACCTGCTACAGTGGTGCAAAATGGAAATCTTGATCCTTGTGTTTCTCCTTCAGCAGCCTGAATGAGTGCTGCTTGTACTGTCACTGTAATGCGGATGAACATATAAGGAGGTTGTGTTCTGTGTAGCGTGTTGCCATGATCATACAGAAAGGATAATGTGGTAAGTAGCAGTTGACTGATGGCAATAAAGAACAATAAATAAATAAAAAGAAGATGCTGTATAGTTTATTGCAATTTTCTCAAACAAGAAAAGATATTGAATTTCTTTCAAGAAGGATCTCAAGAGCCTTCCTTAATGCACAACCAAGGCCAAGCACTTGAAAGCCCCGTGTATTGTATGATATGGCTAACAAAGGAAAAACTGTGCAACAAAGCAGAGGAGGGGCTCATATTGACTGAATGTGGACAGACTGTGATTGATAGTGTTGCCTTTTTTCCCCTTTGTGCACTGTGCACAATAATTACTGTAGGCAGAACCTCATGTTTTAATATATTGTACAATAGCCTCTCTTTTGATTGAAATTCATGTTCATTTGATCCTGACAGCAATGCAAAGTTAGTTTTTTCCGGTAACATTTTTAATAATTAAACAAGCTATTTAAAGCTTGGCATTTTCATTATATTTGCACCAGCGCTATCCATTATTCTGATGATCCAGTAGTTCTTTATTAAAACAAAAAATATTACATTCAAATATTAAATGTCAAGTATAATTCATAAATGTAATGAAAGTCGTATGTGGCTTGGAGATGTGGTTCCCTTGTGCATCTCAGTGGCCAGAGATTGCAGAATGCTTTTGTGCTGGGCCTCCTGGGTGACGATGGATGCACTCCTAAAACCAGTGTCTGTTAACCTTGGTGTTCTCCTTCGGGAGAAGATTCTTTGTCGCTATTGAAAGTATTATTTCTGTGGATGAAACTAATCAGAAATGCTGCATCACAGTACTGTTGAAATGGAAATGTCTCCGTTGTGAGAGCCTGGGTTTGTTCTCCTGGAGCGGCGAAAAATGAAAACTGAGAAACCTATTTAATAATGCTGTGATTTAGGTGAGACTGTGATACACCTTCTGTAAAATGCTATTGCTCCAAGGGTTATATGATGTACAAATATCACAGTTTAAGTTCAGAGCTTAGACTTAGCTTAACTTTACCCACTTCATATCCTTACTCTTGAAATACACCTAAAAATATGTTCAATAGAAAGGTAAGGAGTCAGAGAATATCCATTTCTTATTGAGCAAGGAATATTGGTAAAATACAGGCTGTTCTGGCTGCTTCTCTTCTGAGCAGTACATGCTTCCTGTAGAAAATCTCCACCTGCCTGAACTCCTGCTGTAGTTCAGGAAGTGTTACACTATCCTGTGCATCTGTCCCTGTGCGGCACGGTCTCTCCGACTGACATCCTCACAGCTAGTGAATTAGCAATACGGATGAGACGCGAGCCTCTTTGTTGTACTGATGTGTTCACCTGGCTGCAAAGGGTTGTCCAGCTGATTCACCTCAGCAACACAATGCCAGTTTGGTATGTTTATGGCTGTTTGCCATCTTTATCCCCTGTCATTAAGGGGAGAGCATACTCATTACAGCTGATCAGGGTGACGTTACTCCTTCAGCTGAATCTCCTCCTGTTCTGTCTGATTGCCTGCCCAGAGATGGGATCTGCTTGAGGAACATATAGCATTTTCCCCTTGTTTACTTTTCACAAACACACTGCTTTTGCCCGTTTTGGACCAATCAAAAAGAAAATGCCAAGCATCGATTTTGCTGTGAAGAAAGCTATGTAAGACAGAATCTCGCCTGGGAGGGGATCAGGGGGTGACCTAATGGGAAGGTAATACAGGCTCTGCTAGCAGAGGAGGTGTCATTGCTTCATCCCCACGTTGTTTCTTTGCAAGAGGAAGGAAGGGTGGGAATTCATGTGGTTTCAACCTATATGGAGTCCCAAAAGACTGGAATCTGAGCAGTGGCATCATCTGGTACTATTTATGAAGGGCAGCAGTTCTTGGGCAATTTCCTCACCTCCCCCCAAATATTTAATCTCTTCTGGTCTACAGAAATGACAGCTGTCTAAAATCCCAGAGCATAACTTAAAATAGAGAGTAGGTACTAATAGATAATAGGCCAGTTGTATGTGTAGGTTATTTAAATGATTTTTGATAACTTGGAGCTTTTGTTCAGCAGCAATTTGGGGACCTCCTTTCCAGCCTGTTTTTCTGATGATGGACAGATATATCTGGAGAGAAATCTGGGGAGAATTGTGTCTAAATGCTCCATTCGAGAGACAGTGTTCCCCAGCTCTTGGTCAGGTTTTGCACTCAGCTCTTTGCCTAAAGCACTGCCCATGGTGACAGCTGTCCCTTTAGTATCTGGGGTGCCAGCTTGGGCCCGCTGTGGATGTCTGTGTGGATCAGACTATGTGCACTTCTTCAGAGTCGCAGGAAAGCTGAGCCTCTGGGGTATTTCCAGAGGGGGTTTAAAAAGGGGAGAAGGTTCTCTTTTTAGTACATGATCTTTTTGTTGCTTTTTATTATTGTTCTGTTATTTCATTTAAAAGGACCCCCAAAGTTTTGTTATGTTTTTGTTTAATAAGGATAAAGCCATTAAGACAGTATTCTGGGATATTATTTCAGTATCAATATTGTTGAAGCGCATTTTTCAATTTAGTCTGACTTTGAAGCCACGGGAGCAACTTTGCATTTGAATCCAATCAAGGAACTCTTGATGTAATAAATGAAACACCATGGAAAAATCATGGGTAACAATTGTGTTTTCCCCTTTTGACTTCGGATTTTTAATGGGAAGAATAATTTCTGAACATTTTGAGAAATATTAAGTCTTTCCAGGCGAGCGTGCTTTTGCTATTTGTTTTTTATGTATTCTTGCCACATAACAGTGGGAGATTTTTAACATATACAGCTGAGACTGAAATATAAGCTCCCCTAATGAGTAAGATATATTGTCAGTGTCAAGTCAAATACAATAAAAAATGAGTGAATAATATGTGTACAAAAATGTACCATATGCCATTTCATGATGATTTTTATTATCATATTCATTCTTAAACTGATGCCACAGTCAGGCAAGCACTTTGTACCTTGTGAGGTTTTTCCTTGAAATCTGTGTGTATATTTTCATTTAGCTGATGTTAATCTGCTTCTGGTTGAATAAAGTATATATGTCTGTGCATGTCTGTAATGGTATGTACATACATATATGTGCGTGTGTTGTGAAATTTATATGACAATATGGTGTTGCTTGCTTTCCTTCCAATGTGTATCCTCTGGTTGAAACGTTGCCCGTAACCCAGGCACGAGCCATAGGCTCAGTATCTTACCAAGTGGCTATGCCTGGCTCCAAGCTTGCTTACTCACTACAAACCCTTCATGCCCCTCTACTATGAACTGAAAATTCATGAAAGCAGTGTCTGAGCCTTTACTTGGCTTTACTGGCAAAGCTCTTATTGTCACTGATGGAAACTGCATCATGTGTTTAAAAAAGAAATAAATTCTGATTTTGGCCTAGTTTTGTAACTTCATTAAACTTTCTGGTTCTCAGAATCTCATTTCATTCATATGCAGCTTTTAGCCTGACTTTTTCTTCAGCTGAAGTCTACCGATCTTTGCTGATTGAGCAGGACTGTAATTTATTATCCATTTTTCCTACTCCTGCTATTTCTTCTCTCCTCTCTTCTACCCTTCCCACATACACTTCTTCTCATCAGGTCTTTTTTTTTTTTCCTCATTTATTTTCTTTCCAGCATGCTTATATGCTTTATTGGCTGTTTTAGACCTTCAGAAACTTGATGGGGGGTATGTGTGTACTTATTTGAATGCCAAATGCAAGATGCTTTAGGAAATTTCAGTTTTGGGGAGATATCTGGATCTTTGGAAAGGAGCTCTGTAAAGACATTGTAAACAGGGTACCCCAAACTTCTAGTTAAACACCCCTTTTTCAATTTAGTCAGTTTTGAATTAGGTACATTAAGATACCATGACCAAAATAATTTCAAGTGATTTTTACTTATGTTGAGTTCAAAATACCAAAGAAACTCACTCTAATAATTCCTGTATTTACAGCTACTGTGTGAGGATCAGATGGAAAAAATTTCTACCCAGTGAGAACTTAAGGTTCAAGAATGTATAAAAATCTGAGTAGGGGAAAAATACAGATTTAACCAGGTATTTCTGAAATGCTTTAAAATTACCGTCATATGGAGTGAGAATATTGTTTTTTTTGTTGTTTTTGTTTTTTTAAATTAACCTAGGTCTGTGTTATATGCACATATGTAACAAATCGATTTCCTATCTTTGAGTGTGCTTTTCAAAACCTCTACAAAATGAAACAATGGTTGGGTTGAAACAATGATTAGAGAATAGTGGGTCTGGTTCCCTGTCTGGGGTCAAATCATAATCAGATCATATTTTATTCTTGACTTCTTCAAGATTGTGTTATCAGCCATAGGATGCTTTTTAAATGAAGTTGCGTCTATTCTAATGAGACTGGATCCAAATGAAACTCCATTTTCTACCTCAGTTATCCAAGTGACAGTTTAAGGTAGCATCCAGTGTATGTAACAAAACATAAACCTCAGGGCAGATCAGAAAATTCTGTAATATGGACTTGAATAAAGCTGTAATAAGTCATATGATATGCATCCTCCTTCTACATATAAATAAATAATGGGTCCTGTTACCAGGCTGTGAGGCTTCATTGTGCTGCAGTTATGGACTTTTCCTGGCCAGGGGGAGAAATAAAAAGGATGCAGCTATAGAAAAAAAAAACATGGGAACACGTGTGAATTATGTATGGAGGTTTCTAAGAGTTCTGCACTGCCCTGGATTAGTGTAGCTGTTCCTTCCCTTCTTGTGGAAATGATGATTCATGCAAGGGCTGCAAGTTGAGAAGCAAAATCATTTAAAGTATATTAATGGAATATTTCTAACACTTGTGAAATATGGGAAGAAGGGTACAAGAATCAAGCAACTAATACAATTATTAAATCAAAGTGTAAAAATATGTAACGGTCTGCCACTTTTACAACGTTCCTAGGGACGCTGCTTGAGTCACTTGCTATGAGAGATCAACAGTTATGACCTTAGGGCCTGGTTCTTTGAGTCTTATATTGCTGGCATAATCCCACTGACTGCACTGACATCACTTCATGGAAACCTTTCCAACACCTAGAGCTTAGAATCCCAATCCTGAAACGTTAAAGTAATATTAAAAAATATTTTAAATGATATTTAGAATGTGTTCATGTGCATATGCATATATATATGAAATAAGAGACAGAACAAACTATTTGAATCCTAGGTGGGCAAGCATTTGCTCCAGCAGCTCCCTTCATTGCTCTTTGCATTAATCACAAAAATATTGTCATGCATCTGCAGTTGTATAAAAATACTTATATGGTGCATAGCTTGTGCTATGGCACACTGCTCATTTCCTCATTTCTTTGCTCAGCCTTTAGCTCATGTTCAAGTAAATGATTCCAGCTCCCACGAGACAAGATTGAATCAAAACTCCTAGAAACTGTAAAGAATCAACTTTTCTGTTCTTCTTTCTTACCATGTGGATTTCCAACCTTTTGGTTCATTATTTTATGTGGTTCTTTTCAACCTTGAGGGCTAGAAAATTAAACCCACTTATATGATGTTTATGTCAAATGCTGTGAGACTTGCTGAAGTTAAAAAATCAACCCACTGAGTTAAATCTGTGGTAGGGTGGGGTTTTTTTGTAAGTTCATAATGTCAGAAAAAGAACTGGTTCAAATACGGAATACCTTTTCTATAGAAATGTTAACACCTGAACTATTTCTTTCCAAATTGGGAACATCCTGGGGTTTTGGGTTGTCAACTGCTGCACCGCAGATTTGTTTAGATATTAATACACTGTCTGCTCAATCTTTTTCTTAATGAAATTTTGGAAAATGAGAATGTTTCTGCAGAAAATCTTGATCTTTTTATTTATGTAGAAATAAAATTTTAAAAAATCAGCTCTAGTGCTCGGATTTTGAGGGGGTTTGGTCAGCCAGCTGGTTGACACCTCTCAAGGAGTTGATGCTTTGTGAATTTGTTTTAGCAAATAAAAGTGACTTTCACTAGCCTTCAAAAAACCAGTCATCTAACTGGGGGAGGCTGAAAATGTGTGCTTAGAAGAGTAACATAACAGTAGTGTGATTTTTTTTTTTTATGATAAAGGCTGCATTAGAATGCAACCTGCTGTTGCAATATGTTACCTATTATATCAGCAACAATGAAAATTTCACTATATGCTTCCTGTGATATAGAGGATAAATTATCCTTTATATCGTATATGCGGTTTGTGCATACCTCTGACCTTTGAAGTCTTGCTAATCAATTCTCATCCATCAGGTTATCCACAAATTGCTGTATGACTTGCTAGAGAGGGGAAATTCTCCCCTTATTATACTCAGTACAAAAGATTTGTCTCCCCTTGAAGCACGAAGGTACTGCTGGAGGCAGGTTACTGAACTAGATGTACAAATGAACTTGATCTGTTTTGGCACATCCTGTAATGCCGGCACGAAGACACCGAGAGAGTCATCGTTGGGTTTCAGCATCACATTAGGCCACAACGATGTATGGTACCTAATTTGACAATTCTGCAACTATTGCTGTCAAAGCAGTCTGTGCTGGGAAAATTTGTGGAAGTCAAGGGAGCCATACCAGTAAAAAGCTAGAAAAAGCTAACAATGAATTATATCCATTAAAGAGTGTTTTATTTGCTGGAGGATGAATGCCTGTCTCTAAGTTCAGGATAACTCTTGGCACTCATGGGAGCGCTGGAAGTCCAGGAATTGCAATAATGTCACTGTGGGAATCTGACTCTGCAAAGTGCTGCATGTCCCTATAGGGTAAAAGTTATCTATATTGTCTTAATGGGATGTGATGTTAGGACAAATTCAGGATCTTACAGGAGTCTGCTTTTAATATGATGTCCATTGTGTGATACTCAGAGCTTTGATTTCAATGGCCTGTGTTGCTCTTGTGTGACTTGCTTCATTTGGGAGGAAAAAAACCACATCACTAAACAAAATAACCTTCTAATCCTACAAGTTCCTACTGCATAATCAATCTGAATTCATGTAAAAAGCAGCTTTTTCCTTCAAGAAGAATTCCTAGATCTTTTCGTTCACAGTTTTTGCAGATGTTTTTCAGTGCAAGCAACACAGTGTAATGAAACAAATGAGTTGGAAGTGTCAGAATGCCCAATTACACAATTCACTGCCTGTCTATGAGGCTGAACAATGGAAACTACTAGGCATGCTTTACTCATTTAACTTCATTTAAACTATTCTTGGCATCCAAGTTGCATTAATGCGATAACTTCTGTGTGGCAGTTAACAAACTGTAGCAATTGGAGACATTCATACGGCGTGCTGGGGGGAGTTGCGGGGTGGGCAGTTAGCTCTTTGGGTAGTTCCCTGGTGGACCTGAAAGGAGGAAGCAAAAGATTCAATTCTGGTTTTCTTCTCTCAGATCTTGAAAAGGCAAAAAGAAAAATATCCTCATAAAATCCCCAAAGGACCTAAATTCTTCTCTTTGCCAGTTTATTCTTTTAGCCATCATCCTCTTCTTACTTGCACTCAAGTCCTGTGTCATAAAAAAGATAGACAAGGGGAGGGTGCCAGTGTCACGAAAGAGGTTGGAAGTGAATGAAGGGCAGGTGAGAATCAACGAGAAAAAGGCTAAAACACTCATCATATTTAGGAAAAGGACAGCTGGAGTAGTAACTGCAGGTGGACCATCAGGGGAATGGAGAATCTGAAGATGAAGGAGCCAGTCCTGAGTTGCACACGAAGGAGTTTCTGAAAGAATAGACTTGACAGGGCCTATTTTCACAGACATTGTTCTCATAAACTTATATTTCAGTTTTCTTTGAATGAAGACCACAGATTTGAACCCATCTTGTTCAAATAGATTTATCTTTTATATATGCAAAATGTCACTTGACTGTAAATTATTTCAGTCTGCGCTTTCTCCACTGCTAAGTGGTAGAATATAAAGTGGACTGAGACACACATTATGCAGAATTCTGTATGATTGTTAATAATAGCTGCTCGGCCACTCTCCTACAATTTTATGGCTTAAAAATAACGCTCAGCTGTTCTGGAACAAGAGGCCATTGGAAAGGGGTGAGGGTAGAATCTTTCATAACCTCCGAGTGGAAACAGTAGCCGCTGATCTGTTGGCACAGGAATTACCAAAGCCTATTATTATTCTATAAAAAGTAAATTGTTATTACCGTATGTGCAGACCTCTGGTGGTGCAGAATCAGATGGGCTATTTTCTAACAGTCCATGCTTGTTGTAGCTGTGTGTACTGGGCTTGTCTGGCAAGATTTGGTAGCAGGGGGGCTACAGGGGTGGCTTCTGTGAGAAGCTGCTAGAAGCTTCCCCTATGTCAAATGAGTCAGTGCCAGCCGGCTCCAAGGCGGACCCGCTGCTGACCAAGGCTGAGCCCATCAGCAATTGTGGTAGTGCTTCTGTGATAATGTATTTAAGAAGGACAAAAAACCCACCTGTGCAACAGCAATTGCAGCCAGAGAGAGGAGTGAGAATATGTGAGAGAAACAACTCTGCAGACACCAAGGTCAGTGAAGGAGGGGGAGGAAGTGCTTCAGGTGCCGGAGCAGAGATTCCCCTGCAGTTCGTGATGAGGCAGGCTCTGCCCATGCAGCCCATGGAGATTAATGGTGGAGCAGCTATCCATCTGCAGTCCATGGAGGACCCTATGCCAGAGCAGGAAAAGAGGAGGAAGGAGTAGCAGAGACAGTGTGTGATGAATTGACTGCATCCTCCATTCTCTTTCCCTCTGTGCTGCTTAGGGGGGAGGAGGAAGAGAAATCAGGAATGAGGTTGAGCCCAGGAAGAAGGGAGGGCTGGGGAAAGGTGTTTTAAGATTTAGTTCTTATTTCTTATTACCCTACTCTGGTTTGATTGATAATAAATTAATTTTCCCCAAGTCACATCTGTTTGTCCATGAAGGTAATTGGTGAGTGATCTCTCCTTGTCCTTATCTTGACCCATGAACCTTTCGTTATATTTTCTCTCCCTTGTCCAGCTGAGGAGGAGAGTGATACAGCAGCATCTAGCCAGGTTCAACCACACTGTGTTGCGTGTGTCATACAAAGGAGCTTCTTGGGGATGGAGGGTAATAAAAAACACTCATGAAAGGATGACCACCTACCATGCATAACTACAAGGGCTCTTCCTGGGGGTGTGACCTCCAAAATTTCTATTGGCAGTAAAACAATACAGCATCTTTCTTACTTTTTTGTAGTGTAGAGCAACACATAACCACACTCAGTGGAAGCACTTTTAGTGACCAAGCCCACAATCCTACCTCCTGTTTAGTAACATATATTCACATAGGAAGCAAGAGCAAATGAAGAAGTACAGAGCTGAGCTCTCTCTGGACAGTTGGAGCATTTGACTTTCCTAGCTTAAGGAGAATGTTAAATGTCTTTTTCATAATAAAGCTTAATAAGTTTGTGATTTTGGTTAACTCAAGACTGAAAACCCAAACCCAGGACTGTGCTAAAGCAACAGCAGTTGTCTTCACGTAGGCTACTAGTATGACTTGGCAGTTCCTGTGTCAGATCACTGAATGCTTTTTTTTTTTCTTAGACTGGCTTCCAGAGAACAGTTTGTAGGAGAAATTACTAGTAAGAAGTAAGGCTTACAAAATTGGATCGAAAGTAACCTGACAAATTTACACTGTTTCCTCTTTGTAAACTGTTCAGATTTTCTAGAGGTATTTTTGGAAGCTGTAAAGTGTAATGTATGCATGGCAACCCAAAGGTAAAAGCATGCAGTGCCTGCAATCTGCTTTTGAATAGAGTTGAAGGAATATCAGTTTGTGCACTGGTGCCACAGCTTTCCTGCAGAATTTGTATGTTGCGCTAGATCATGGATGCATAAGAGTAATTACCTAATTCTGCAAGTTGTCCTTATACTGGCATGGGGGGGGGTTCACTCTACTGAATCATATCAAATATATTTTAAGTGTGAGGAAATGGCTCTTGATGTCCACATACTGTATGAAGTGCTTAATCATTCATAACTGAAAATTAGCTGAGTGTGATTATTCACCAAGGTACATTAACAGCAGCTGGTGCTTTACTGCACTCCCACAAGAGAACAAAATATGGGTCCAAAATGCATGCAGAGCTTTTATAGTCTTCTGGGTAAATACCTAGTGGAAAATGGACCAAGTCTTCCTGCTTGCACGTTCACTGACAGAGAAAGTCTTGTTTTCAAAGTTACTGTGCTAAACCGAAGGATGAAAATTTTTCTTGGGCAGTGTGGCACAGAGGCCAGCTCCCACCACACCTCTGGTCTCCCTGCCATTGCAACACTGCATACCTGCTCCTTGGGGAGTAAGAGAGATTGGGCTTGTCACATTGTCTCCTCTTTATTCTAGAAGAGAAGCCAATTATTGTTGCAAACCATACTTGCGTCTGCCTGTGAGTTCTGCTGCACTCCTCTCTGTTGCCTTGGTCCATGTACCAGAGCTCAGAGGTGATGCTATGAAGACACCAAGCACTGGTCTAGTCAGCACTCCTATGTTTTCAAAGAGAAAGCTGGTCTGACAGAAACTCACACATGTTAATATTCCAATCGCACATTTCTCATAGTTAAAGTGAAAGATGAAAGAATAGAAGGCTGTAAAGGAGAGGTCATTCAGTCCATCCACCTGCCCCAAGACAGTACCAATACAACTGATGTATTTAAGACAAATGTCTACATAGCTGTTCTTAAAAGGCTTAAATAATGACGATCTCAGGATCTCTGCAGGGCAACTCTTACAGGGCTTAACTGTCCATGCCATTAGAAAGCACTTCCTGAAGTCTAACCTCAATCTCCCCTGCTGCTATTTCAGCCTATTTCTACATATCCTACCCTCAGCAAACATGGAAAAGGGCTTATTTCCTTTCTTTTTCTAGCAGCCTTCTTCTATACTTGAAGATTGTTATCATGTCTCCGTTCAGACATCTTTATTTTTAGACTAAACAACTCTGCTCCTCTCTGACTTTCTTCTGAGGATAGGTTTTGAGACCTCTGGTGATAATTCTTTTCATCTGAACTCTTCCCAGTTGGCCTGTGTTGTTCTTGCATTAGATACTGTGCCCAAACCTGGCTGCAGTGCTCCAGCTGCGGGAGCCTTACCACTTCTTAGCAAAACAGAAGGTTTACTTCAGCTGTCTTATGAGTAGCATTCCGATTTATATATCCCCCCTTTGATATTTGCTTTCTCTCAAAAGCAAAATATTCTTGACTTGCATTCAATTTGTGATCCATTATAATTCCCAAATCCTTTTCTGAAGACCCACTGCCTCTCCAGTTGTTTCCTGTCTTATGTCTTTTGTTAGCTGCACAGATGTACATATGTATGTGTGGTTGTCACATCTCAGTCTGCTACTTCATACTTGTTGAAGTGCATCATCATTTTCTCAGACACTTTCTCCTCTTTCTCAAGATTGTTCTGATCCCTAAATCTCTTCTCTAAAGGATGTGTTGTACTTTCCCAGCTTGATACTCTCTTCAGACCTGGTGTTTTATCTTTCACCATACCAGATTTTTAATGAGAATATTGAAAAGTCCCAGAATGAAAACAGATTCCTACACCTAATTAATCTTTCTTATTTGGCAATGAAGCACTGCTTGTGTGATTTTTTTTTTCATGAACCAAACTGAACAGTTTCACCTAAATCTTAGTTGATTGTCTTGTTTATGATAATTTTGTGAATAAGCATCAAAACCCTTACTAAAGTCAAGACCTAGTACAGCCACTGTCTTTTCATTCTCCATAAGATTCATCCCATTGTGGAATGAAATTGGTTTGTTGCATATGTTATATATGTGAGTCATTTATCTTTGTTTATAACTTCCCTTGTTTGCTTAATTATCGCTTGCAAATAATTTAATTTTGTTCAATATCTTTCTGGGATTTGAAGCTACATTAATTAACCTGTAAGTCTACTCAAGGTATTTGAAAAAGTGAAACACATTTTATCAAGATTTCCTTCATACGGTTATCCATATATATATATATATATATACACATTTGTCTACCCATCTGCTTTCATTTTGCTGTGGATATGATTGTCAGCAGCAGGATCTTGATTTCCAGTCCCAAATTTCAAGGTACTTGTCAGCTAGCTGCAAAATTTGGACTGGGTGGCTGGCCTCCATCTCTGTCCACCTCTTGACCTGGTTCATTCAGGCCTCAAGTAATTATTTCATTTTTCAGTGCTTTGGGATAATTGGCTTCTACCCCTCAATTAGGCAAGAGAACTTCTGTTCAGCCTAACGGGGATGAGAAATGGTACATAGTTACAGCAAGCAGGTTTCTGCTTACGATTGTGAATTTGTGATACATATTCCGCCTTGGTTTTGCACTTTATAAATGTATGGGAGCAACTGAATGATTGAAGCTTTCAAATCTACCTTTTGGTTTTCTCAAGGTCCCTAATGTGTCAGGATCTAGCTATGGCAGAGATTTGTTCCTGCCGCTTTGTTCTCATGGCAATATAGCTGTCAATTCAGCAACACTTTGACTTCTAGAATTTTTTCATAATCTTTCTCCGGTGTCCTTAATTGTACGAAGTGATTGCAATCTGCCTTTAGTGATGAGTGGAGTCTAGATGTAATTCCTATTCAAACCCAGACTCTGTCTCTCTGCCTTTCACACCACTTCAAAATCACAAAAGCAAAACAGCAACATTGTAGCAAACTTGGCTTTCTGGTTCTAATTGGGAGCCGTGCCTATGCCAGATCAGTGGCTCTTGGTTTTAATAGATTCATTCAGAAGCTTTTCCTTTCTTTGTTGCGTTTGTATATTTTTTCTAGATTAACTGGTTTATCTTTCATGTTTTATAGAGGGAGGCACTAGCAGTGCCTACTTTTAAGCCACTTAAAACTTTCTATTACGAAAGATGCTCCTGGTCTTTCCCTTGAGAAGTTCCTGTCCTTCTCTTGTTAGCAGTGGATCATTGATATGCAGCATGAAGGATACTCTCTAGCTAAGGAAGTACCCCTTTTTGTTGTTGTTTTTTCTCCCCTTCCATAGAATGACATCAAGCTTCTTTTGAGATATCGAGTATAAAAAATCACCACCTCACTTCATTGCCTTGTGTGCTCCAAGAAGTGCTGGCAGCCCACCAAAATCACAATGCTGTTTAAAACCAGGCCGTCTCTTGTGCCACAAATGCAAAGGTGGAGAAAAGACTGAGTCTCAGAAAGGCAATAGATTAGTTATAGCTAAGTGGTTAAAAACATTCTTGCTTTCCAGGGAGCAGAGAGAAACTGTCACTTCCAATGCAGGTTTCAAGCAGCCTGTTTGTCTTCCTCCAATGTACCACTTGAGGGCTCCAGCTTCTTGAGGTGTTGATGAAAGGACCTTGAAAAAACATACCAAACAGGAATGTCCAAAACTTCATAACACATTCAGCCCACGCACTCTGAAAGAGAAGGTCTGGTGACATAGTAGGCAATGGTCTATCGTTGCAGAGGTGGCTGAATACAAGCTGCACTGGATCATTGTAAAGCCAGGCACTGGAGATGTTGGACAGACCACCTTTACAAGCTGAGTAAAAATTTCCTGAAGGCAGCAAGGTAATGTGGCTGGGTGGTTAGACATTCTGAGCCTAATACATGTTATTGAAGCAAATGGATCCTTGTTGCTCTCCCCAGTAGGCACTGGCTCTCTGCAACCACTCAAAATCATCTTTTAAGTCATCTGGTGCCTCATGTGCCCCCAGAAGCCAGCCTGCCCATTCTTTACATGACCTGTTTAGTCTGGTGCTCTTACCTGAGCAAAAACTGCTGCTAATTTTTACAGAGGCTTTGACTAAAATCTGTTGCTGTATGATATTGCAGAGGCAGGATTTTCTGGTGGTTACTCTTGCCCTTTTATACTATCCTGTGTGCAAGGCAACATACAGTTCACTTCCAGTATGTGTTCATATACGTAAACATTGTGCAAGTGAGTTTCCAAGTAGTTCAACCAAAGTTCAGCTCTGAATTTTACCAACTAGTTCAACTTTAGGAATAATGGCTGCAGAATCAACCTCTTCATCATCAGACCTTCCATCAGGTCAGGTGCAGCAAAAAAGTGTTTCTGTTTGAAACTTTTCCTTCCACCTGAGATGGTAACAAACAAACAACAGTGACTTCTGTCTCTTTCTACTCTCTCTCCATTCCCAGGTATGAGTTTCCTTTTATTGATGGAGGGAAGGAAAAAAACTAGAACGTGTTGAAATTGCCACACTTCAAGGCAGTGTGTTTCGAGAAACTTCTTGAACCAAAAGAGTTCAAGCCTTGTCTTACTGCATAGCTGGAGAGGACAATCAGGCTTTAAGGAGCTACCAGCCATGCAATTTCAGGGGGGAAAAGGGCTTAAAAAATGTTAATGACATTCTTTACTGTGGAAAACTTCAGAACATTTGTCATTTGGAAATTTTAACAGTGGGAATATCCTGCAGAAGAAAAATCCAAGTCTTAACCTGGTGTATTGGTTAAATATGGATTCCCTGGCACAAGCATCTATTTTTCAATGTTTGCACAGCCCTGCTATGTGTTAAGAAATACAACAGCAGTTAACATAGATACACTCTGATAACTTGCTTGTGCATCAGTGCTATTAATATCCATCTATCTTTCTGGCTAGTTTCAAACGGGAGACCAGACTAACCCCCACAAAATGCTGAGGCAATACCTTTCATCGTAAACTGCTGTAACTGTAATGAAATCAGACTTACACCACTTGATTTTATGAAATCTGTTTCGTCAAAGCTCTTGACAATGCCCCTCTATTATCTGGGGGTACTGTGTGTCTCACAGTGTAACACAAGCATTGCCATTTGTGTCTCAACTTGTCCAGGCTTCCCACATCTTTGAATTTCCTGGCACTTTAACTTCTGTGATAAAAGTAGCTTTCTTTTTTTCAGACGCAACTATTTCCCAGTGACTATAAAGCTGAAGAAACATCCTAAAAGCTAGATATATACATGTCTTTTTCACATTTATTGTGGATGTAAAATACTCTGCAAAGACTATAAGCTGCTGCCAGGCGTGTAGCCACAAGATGGGTGTTTTTCTCACATATGTATCCATTTCTTTTAATAATGAATAATGGACTTTATATTTAAAAGTGACATTTCTATGAATGTGCTAGATTGTGCTATATTTCTTTCACATGAGTATATTCCCATCCTGGCAAACTTCTCACAGATCTTGCCTTGGGGGGTTTTGTTTAAAGTAATGTACTTTAATGAAAAAGAGCTGCTGAAATTTGTCAGCTTCTTCCAGCATGATTGCGCTTTGGTGGTGGTGGTTTAAAAAAATCTTTACCCGCTTATGATCTTCATGCTTATTCCAAAATACCTCTTCATTTTTAAAAGTGAGAAGATATATGTGCACACGTATTACTGAAAGCCCTAAAACCGATTTGGACCTTTTGCATGAATAGTCTCATTGAAGTCAATGAATAATAGAGGTAGACTTTAGCCATGTGCAATTTTCAAGCTCAGGCTGTAGGGTAGATTTCAAATATTGCAAACAATTTGCAGATCTACACTTTACGTGAAGTTTTCAAAGCCAGCAGTATGTTTTAAAGACTTGATGTCTAATGAGAAATGGATGACACTGATGCTGTGTTGCCAGTGCGTGCATTTGGAAATTACCAGCCTTGACTCGGTGAAGTGCAGACATCTTTGTAAGTGTAAGGGAAATGAATGAAGTACGCTTGTACTTGTAAGAGTAATGGCAAGCAAGTGCACGAGTTCTTGCAGGTTTTTTGTTTCTTATGTTTTCCTTTGGAGAAGTCCCTGGCACTGGGCAGATGGGCATGGCAAACCATATGGTCACAGTGGTCTGCGACACACAGGTTCTTGGTTAATTGTTTCTTCTTCTCTAGGGGGCTGTAGATGAGAGTAACTAAAAAATAAAATTAACTCCTGTATGGTCAGCTCTCTTTTATCAGAGGCAATAAGGGGCTGGGTGGCTGCAGTGCTGAAAAGTGAAGTAATATTTAAAGAGGGTAGCTCAGGCCTGGCATCGCTGCTTCTAAGGCAAACATAGTAAGCCTGGCTGGAGGCAAGGTGGCCTCTGGGGTGCCGCCGAGGTGTGTTGGAGCTGGTATGAGGGAGATGTGACATCCTGTGGGGCAGCAGCTGTGCTCCTGCAGCCCAGGTTGAAGAACTGCACTCCTACAAAGCAGTGGCAAGGAGGGCTGGTCTGCTTGGGCAGGAGCCCAGCTCTGTGCCAAGCCAGCACAGGGATCTGGGAGCAGCCAGTACTTAACTTACAGGTGACAAGTATAGGATGTGACACAATTCATCCTGCAAAAAGCTTCCTAGCTTCGAGCAATGTGCTGGATTTACAGATCATCGGTTTCTGTGGTTTGGAGGAGCTAGTGACCACTACCAAGCCTGGATTCAGGTTACTTTTAAATTAAACTGGCTGCTTTGTCTTCTAAGTATCTTGGTGGATCCTGACAGATATAAGGTCAATAAGGTCATCAGGAATGATAATTTTTGGAAGTGAATGTTGATTTAAGAACACTGATAGGAATCTAAAACTAGAAAGATATACAAACACACCCCTCTGGGAAGTACAAAGGGGAAATATTTCCTCGGAGACTTACTAAGCCAAACATTTCAGGCTACATCAGATTGGCCCCTGGAAGAGGGTTGCTATGTGAGCCTCACCAGGAAGGATCCACAGATCAAATGATCTTACCTGGCACAGAAGCAACAAAAATTAAGATACTGATCCTCAGCATGGCCTGACCATCTGATCACTTGCTTTTCCATCAGCATCTGTTTTCCCATGGCAGGCCTTGGGTGATTACTCAACAACTGTCTCAGTTATTTGGCAATATCATAGTGTGTCCCTAATAGCTGGCAGCAAAACTGACATTTGGCCTCCCTTTCTTACTCTGTACTGTTCTAGACAAGCAAGCATTTCCTCTGGAACCTGGACTCATTTCTCTGTAGAAATGCCCAAAATTTCAACAGTGGTATATGGTCTCAATCAAATGGTTCAGTAAGGAAACATGTTTAAGAGGTTATTACACAAAGATGAAACCTGTAGAACTCTGTGATCTATGTAAATTCCTCTTCAGTAAGAGGAAAAATCTTTTCAACGTAAGAGTGATTTGGATTTCTCCAAATCAATACATCCCTCTTCCCTAAGAAATCTTTTAGAACTTAAAAAATAAAATATTAAAATCTCAAAAAATTTTCAGCTCCCATCAGAACATGCTCTGAAAGGGTAAATGAAAGGGCCAATATTTTTGGTATTGATTTGTATCAGATACTACAGTGATGGATAGCAGTAAATTAAGCGGTGCATGGTCTTCAGTGGTACCTGTACCTCTTTTTAGTTGCTTTATGTTGTTTGAGCTTGATATTAGGTCTTCAGAGACATTCTCATCTTATTGGGAAGACACTTTGTCACAGAGTGATTTCTTTTTATCTCCTGAAGTGTGGTGTCAATGCCATCTTACTCCCCTATCCTTTCTGAAGTGTTTTAAAGTGGCCAAAAATGCTGCTGTTACTCCTTATGAGGACCAGTCAGGCAAATACTTCCCACACATAACTTCTATACTAACTGGTTTTGTAACTCACATGTAAATGTCTAGTAGAGCTTCCTGGAAATTTTTGAATTGCAAGTAATGTACAGACTGAGTTATTTTGTAGTTGAAGTGTGACTAATACTTGTTTTACATAGTTCAAGTTGATGATTACAAAGTTGGAGGCTTGGATAAGTAGAATTTAGTACCTAATACTCTGCAGAGCTTGCTTTCATTTTACATTTAATCAATTGATTTTTCTTTTAATGGATTCTCTTTGAAATTTATGTTTGTGCCAGTGCGTAGACTACTATTGCTGTGTTGTGTTACCAAGGGCAATATGAGTTTAAATCACTTTATGATAAAACTTTGCATAATCTGCTCATACAAACTAATTAAATGCCAGGTCATTGTAATACAGAGCTCAAATTATCACCATGGGTCACTAGAAACAGTAATTCATGTGTAATCCAGTTAAATTCAAATTAAGAAAAAGAATGTCAAGTCAGAGTTTTGTTCCTAATTCCTAGTTTTTATAATTTTGTACAGGTTTATGAGGGCACCACTTAAAAACATGACTTCAGAATTAATTTAATTGGATTTATATTGTTCAAGTATGGCTCTTGAATTTTTCTAACCAATGGTCACATAAGTGACTTATACATAGAAATTAATTAACTTTAGAACATATAGATATTTTGAATGTGTTAATATTTCACTAACTATGCTGTTATTTTACTGATGGGTATTTAATTGTTTGAAGGATCTCTGCATTCAGCTTTCGCAAGCAGAAACAAATGGAGTAGCTGGCTGTTAGGTGAACTACACATTTCATACTGTGGTAAGCCATAAAAAAATGAAAGAGTACAACAGTAGGAATACATGGTGGTTTCTGCACCCTGCCTTGTGCTAGATAAAGGCTAGTGAGAAGACAGGAGAGTGTTTTCTACCACAACTGGTTCTGCCGTGGTGGGGCAAGGGCTCTGGGAGAAGCACCGGCTGGTGCTCTGTCATGTGGGACATCGAGCTCATTCCCTGGTTTGGATCACCTGGCACTCAAGGGAAAATACACTGTGGGATGCGTTGTCTTACCCCGCCACGTGTGATCCCGTTCTTTCAGCCAAGGACTTACCAGCTGCAGTCAGTGAGCCCTTACTGTAGTACACAGTCTTGCTGTAAATGTACTGCAGCCAAGAGCATAATCTCTACTGCTATAGTCCTCCTGCTATTGCTTTTTTTTGTTAGAGCTC
Source organism: Aegotheles bennettii (assembly GCA_013398125.1). Taxonomy (NCBI): domain Eukaryota; kingdom Metazoa; phylum Chordata; class Aves; order Caprimulgiformes; family Aegothelidae; genus Aegotheles; species Aegotheles bennettii. Next base: position 646,717 of record VZRW01010957.1, on the reverse strand, counting down.
CAGATAAGAAGCGCGTACTCAACATTAAGTACCATCAGCTTGCTCTCTATACAGTCTTTATAGGCTTTTTCTGTTAATTTTCCTAGATATATTTGGATGCAGGCTTCTTAGCATTTGCCTTTCTTTGGTTAAAACCTCATTAGGCTCCTATCATATTTCAAATTAAATAGAATATCCTGACTAAAATGTCAGTGACATTCTTATAATGGCCATGTCTGAAAGAAGCTAAAATTCTGGTTGTAATTTATTTATATAGCATGCAAAGGTCATAGGTGATTTAGAGAGAAGGCTAAAGACAATCATTCTGATGAAGCAATGGTATATCTCAGATTGTCTCAGCTTCATCAGAGGACTTTCAGTTGGCGTGAGCAGTGTCAGAGCTGGATTAAAGTCACAGCGTGACGATACCCACCATTCCCAGCCCTGCTCTTGAGTACTCATTAGATCTGCACAAAATTGGTCACTGGTTTCACTGAATGTCATATGAGACCTGTTTTGTGTTGTCTTCTCAATAAAGGGGGTCTATTGAAATCACTTTGAAATCTATTTGAGATGAAAAGAGCAGCATATTCCAGGGCACTTTTATTTTTATTAGACTCAAATTTAAGTACCTAACTTCAGTTGCCAGATTTAAAAGAGTTGGCATTCTTTTTCCCATAACAAAGTGAACGTTTGAATTCTAAATTGCAATCAGCCCAGCCCATGACTGCCAAATTAGAGATGACAGGTATACCCCACATGCATAGTTCAGAGAGATGTTTTCAGATATGAATTTAGCTTTTAACAAAGGCATGATTTCTTTGTAGCTTTCCTGTCACATTCACTTTGTAATACAGTAATCACTGAGCATTTACAAATAAGTGGTTACCCCCAAATATTGCTTCAGCTCAGTTTATTAGTGTGTACAATACAGCTGTGTGCTGGTGACCTGTAATATTGCAACATACTGAAAACTTGAACTGCAGAATCAAATAAACATAGGGATTAATCAAGTGCTGTGCTAATCAATTTTTCATATTTAATTAAAGAAAGTGTTTTGCTTTGGAAAGTTGCTGTGATGGCTGCAGATTTCTATTCCTATCCCAACAGACTGATACTGAACTCAAGAAACCTCACCCCACATGATATGTGGGGTTGCTGGACATCAGAAAGAGCTGGGAAGCTGAAACAGCTGAGTGTGGAACATGGAGAAGACTGTGATATGATTATCTCTTCTTTTCCAGACTTAGTAAATATTACACGAGGCTGCATTGTTTTACATCAGCTGAGATCCTGGCCTTGTATGTTGGAGAAAAAAAGGGATAAAGTGAGTGTTTTGAGAGACAGACTTATGAAGGACCTGGAAATGGGAAGCTGGCACACTACCAGAGCAGCCCTTGCTTAAATGGAGCCACATTTAAGTTCCCTCACTTCTGTTCTCTTTACTATTGTCTCACAAAGGCAGTTATGCTGAGTTCATTAAGATAGCAACAAAGGCAGAGAGCTCCCATCTATTGTACGACCACTGCAGCAAGTATGCAAGTGAGCTGTTCATATGGATAGAGAAATGGTAGCGGGTATTTTGTTTTCCTGCCTTACAGCCTGAATTCAACATCACTTATAAACAATGAAGTCAAAGAAAAATCAGAAGAATGTCTCTGAAAATAAGCCTGCTTTGGAGTAATTATCTCTCAGTGTTGTTAACTGTTAATTTGGGCAATACAGCAAATGGGAGTTTACTGTCCTTATGTGCATTACAGACCATGGCATCAACTCCCTTCCTGTTGATGCTGGCAGAAAAATCTAGCTAGTTTTGAATGCTCTGGCTTTGGTTTCTAGCTATAGTCTTAGATCATGCCTGCCCTGCAGTGGCAGCAGGAGTTCCCATTTACCTCACCTTGCTAACCTAGGTACTTCAGCGAAGCTGCAGCCACACGCTTCTTGGCAGTGAAAAAATGGGTTGCCCTTCTGAGGAAAGCCAGCTACAGCAATTGGAAATCACGTGGCAGTCCATCTCACCTCAATATCCTACAAAGTTATTTAATTTTAATATATATATTTTCTATTTCCTTGTGACTTTGAGTCATTTGGGTTTATACTTATGACTTAAATTTTAGCTTTTACTAAAACAATATGAGTTTTTATTATGCAATTGTGATGACCCACAAATATCATGCAATTCCATGATCCAAGTCATGAAAAGCAAAGGTGGGAACTGAGAGAATGAAGAACCATGAAGAATGAAGGGGAGATCAGGTTCAAGACCGCCTAAGGAACCTGAATGTGCATAAGTCCATGGGACCTGATAAGATACACTCTCGGGTCCTGAGGGAATTGGCAGATGAAGTTGCTAAACCACTGTCCATCATATTTGAGAAGTCTTGGCACTCTGGTGAAGTTCCTGCTGACTGGAAGAGGGGAAACATAACCCCCATTTTTAAAAAAGGAAAGAAAGAAGAGCCAGAGAACTACAGGCCAGTCAGTCTCACCACTGTGCCTGGTAAGATCATGGAGCAGGTCCTCTGGGAAACTATGCTAAGGCACACGGAAAACAAGGAGGTGATTGGTGACAACCAATACTGCTTCACCAGAGGCAAATCATGCCGGACAAATTTGATGGCCTTCTGTGAAGGGGTTTCACAGCTGGTGGATAAGGACAGAGCAACTGATGTCATCTATCTGGACCTGTGCAAAGCATTCGACACCGTGCTGCACGACATTCTTGTCTCTAAATTAGAGAGGCATGGATTTGATGGATGGACCGCTTGGTAGATAAGAAATTGGCTGGATGGTTGCACTCAGAGTTGTGGTCAACGTCTTGATGTCCAAGTAGAAATCGGTGATGAGTGGCATTCCTCAGGGATTGGTACTGTGACCGGTGCTCTTTAACATCTTTGTCAGCACCATCGATGGTGGAATCAGGTGCATATTTAGCAACTTTGATGACAACAATACCAAGCTGTGCGGTGCAGCTGACGTGCTGGAGGGAAGGGATGCCATCCAGAGGGACCTTGACAGGCTTGAGAGTTGGGCCCGTGCAAACCACATGAAGTTCAACAAGGCCAAGTGCAAGATCCTGCACATGGGTCAGGGCAATCCTATGCACAAATACAGGCTGGGTGAGGAATGTATTGAGAACAGTCCTGAGGAGAAGGATTTGTGCTTGCAGCTCAAAAAGCCAGCTGTATCCTGGGCTACATCAAAAGAAGTGTAACCAGCAGGTCGAGAGAGGTGATTCTCCCTCTCTGCTCTGCTCTTGTGAGACCCCACCTTGAGTACTGTGCCCAGTTCTGGATTCCCCAACACAAGAAGCACATGGGGCTGTTGGAGCAAGTCCATAGAAGGGCCACAAAGATGTTCAAGAGGCTGAAGCACCTCTGCTATGAAGACAGGCTGACAGAGTTGTGGTTGTTCAGCCTGGAGAAGAGCAGGCTCTGGGGAGACCTCACAGCAGCCTTCCAGTACCTGAAGGGGCTACAGGAAAGCTGGAAAGGGACTTTTTACAAGGGCATGGAGTGATAGGACAAGGGAAATGGGTTCAAACTAAAGGAAGGTAGACTGGGTATTAGGAAGAAACTCTTTCCTATGAGGGTGGTGAAACACTGGCACAGGTTACCCAGGGAGGTTGTGCCTGCCCCCTCCCCCTGGAAGTGTTTAAGGCCAAGTTGGCTTTGAGTAACCTGGTCTAGTGGGAGGTGTCCCTGCCCATGACAGGGGGGTTGGAACTAGATGATCAATAAGGTCCCTTCCAACCCAAAGCTTTATATGATTCTATGAATTACATGATGCTGGAGTATGACTTTTTTAAGAAAAGACATGGAATGGTAAAAGATGTCGGTATAAGTTAGCATTATCCAAAGTGGGCATCTTCTGGAAGAAGGCATGTTTTCTCATGGAAGTTTATGTGTTTGGAGACCTTTAGTTGTGAAAGAAGTCCTGTCTAAGGGTGAAAATTGAAGTGACTTGGTCTACATGTGAATGTGAATATGGATAAATTTAAAATTTAATTAGCTGTGAAGCTAGGACACTTTCATCATTGGTAATGGATGAGTCAAAATAAAGTACAAATATACTTAGGATCTGATAGGTAAAATCTGGTAAGTGTAACAGCTCAGTAGCAGCATGGGCTCACTTGTATTGCATGAGCTAATGGAAATGGTGGCATTAGTTGTCTATGCACCCATATAATGATATGAAGCTGCTTGTATACACTTAACAAACAAAAGTGACACAGATGTCCCTTCTAAAAAAGCAGTACATATCATTGTACCAACTTCCACAGCAAGGAGAACAGGGTCACTGATCTTGGTTTCTGGAGAAGTTACAACAGCCACATTACCAGTGAACTCCCTCAATGCACCCCCCAGTGCGATATTTGCAAAAGCTGAATGCCATATGTTGTGGTCTATGTGGGTGCATTTAGAAAGCAAGCACTCATAACCATGCAAAAATAAAGCACTGAGCATGTGTCTATATGAATTTACCACTACTGATAGAACTAGCATGCTGCCTTTTCAAATATTTTTTCTGGGGAAGGTCTGTAGCTATATATGGAGATGCTAGTGAATACTACTGTGCTGTTACTAGTGTGATAGAAATATCCATTGCTTTTTGTGGACAGTCAGAGGAGTTGCCTCTGAACCAGAACTACCTTTGTGCCCATGGAAACATCAGCCATTGAAAAGCAAAACTGCAAAATTCTTGTGCACACTAGCAGGAACATAGAATGAAATCGTGGTTGAAATAAATCCCTTACCTTTTTACATTCCTCCCATTCACTTTGGTAACTGCAGAACTGAGAACTCTGCATTCAACTTAATTCTACATCTGTTTCCTTCTTTTTTCCCCTGTAGCTCTGAGGCATTGGGTTAAAATGTTTCCCAGAGCTCCTGCTAGGGCACTGCATTTCCAAATAGGCTTTATGCAAATTTTATAACCATAAGTTGGCTGGTGGACTCTGGGAATCTGGACTGTGCCAGCATAGGAAACTTCAGGTTGCTTAGGTCTGAGAAGCAAAACCGTATCACATGCAAAATAGATACTGAAAATGCTTCCTTTCATGGCAAGCAATGCCACTGTTTGCTCCTAGAAAAGCAGTTCATTTAGACTGTCCTGCTTTGTTTTCATAAATGTAATCTATAGAAGTAATGATAAACCAAGCAAGCTCTAAGGGTCCTGGCACCGTCAGGCTCTTTAGAATTCATTGTGGCAGGGGAGAACATCTGCAGTCTGAAACCTCGGGATTTTGGAACAAAAAACTATTCTGTGTGTTTAACTGGCAGTGAACTATTTTTAAATGCCTTTCTTATTTGTTAACTCTGAATAATGGCAAGAAAAAGGAAAAAGTGGTCACATATAGCTTTGGAAGAGACTAGACTATTTCTCCAAAATTCTTGTTTGTTCAACTATGGCTTCTTCCCCCATCCCTGAGTAAGTCTCATTGATGACTATGACATTTCTAGTGGTCTGGATATGTCCTAGCATTGAGGTCCAAAGTCCTGCATGTGTGCTGAAATTGTCTGAGATTCAGAGAAGCTCATCATCGTGCTGTCTGCTTTCAGTATGTGGCGGTGGACAACCTTTCATTATATGCTCTGCCAGGGAAAAATCACGCATCCCCTCCCAGTGACTGACAAGAGGCAGTGAAATCTCATTGCTTTCTGCTCTCCGTCACCCTGCCTCAGCCCATCAGCTAACTGACAGATGGTACACGGCCCTGATATAAAGGTACTGGGAGATTAAAGAACAACTTTACAACAAAATAAACCCACAGGACACAAGTAGCTTTTAAAATGACCTCAGGAGACATGTCAGTCAGTGCACAGTATGGGATTTTCTCAGGTAGGAATTGTATTTACCGATTGTGTGTGCTGTTTAAACTATAAAATGCCTTACTGCCAACCGTTTGCTCAGCTGTTTCTTCCTGAGATGAAGTGAGCTGGATCTAGGGTTCCCTGTGTCCATAAACAGAGATTATAGATCTGTATCTACAGCTAGCTTACTGTGTGTGCCAAATGTCTCTCTCTAAAATGACACTGGCTAGGTTGTGTGTAAAGCAGAACAGAATTCTCCTGTGATGTTGATTACAATACACACTGGGCGCATTTCTTATTTCCAGGGGACAATGACTTAAAAAGTTGTTGAAGCAGAGGGAAGCACACAGGCCTTGGTATAGTTTAATGGCAAATCACATTTGTCAAAAGCGCAGATAAGGGAGCCTTGCTCCAAGCAATTTCTATAACGAAAAATGGAACAAGACTTGACCCAGGACTCTGTGCATGCTGATCTCACTGTGGGAGTTTTGCTTGCAGGAAAGTGGCGGGATCAGTTCTTTAATATGAAGGGCTTTGCCACGGTCTGCCTTTCATGCCCTTCCCCTCCACCCAAGGGGGAGAATTTTAGCCTAGGATATATTTTTTTCCATGAAGATGAGATTTTAAAAACCTAAAGCAGAAGCTCTCAGTAGCTCAGTAGTGAATTCCGCAATGATGAGATACCAAGTGGTGTGTGTGCAGCTTGCTGTTGTGCAGGAAACCAGCAGTTTCAGGTGGACAGCTTCCTTAACCAGTGTTAAATTAAATAACTTTTCTCTTAATTTGAGGATGGCTGATCTGTTACACCACTCAAGTAAATAGATTTTTGGGTGAAAAAGTCTTTCATGGAATGTCTGATTATTTGTGAGACCGTGGCTCTGTGTGAGATACAAGCCTCAAGCAAGAGATGTTTGAATAGAGGCAAGATGGGGGGAAGAAGAGTTGAAATATGTTCACAGGTGAAATCTCAGGTGTTCACAGGATACTGCACCAAGCTTATCTGTATACTTGGCTTAAAAGCAAATTAGCACTTTGATTTCTCTGGAGTGATTTACTTGCAAGAAGAAAACCTGACTGGTTTTTCAACTATCAAAGGTAGTAATGACTCTTTCAGAATCTCCCATTTTAAATTTGGTTTGTTTTGGGTCTATTTAGTTACCTGTTTACTCACAGACTCTGTAGCACAAGGTAGTTGTGAATGGTGAGAGAAAGAGTTTCTGCAGCTGCTCGAGCCACTGAAGAAGTGGAGACAGACTTCTCTTTGGTTTAGCAGAAGAAACTGGAGAAGCTCTGCTGAGGAAATTAAAATTGGCCAAGCCCACCATTTCTGTCTTGATCCTTCAGTCAAAGCAGTCAGTCTTCTGGTGTCAGATCTATAAAGAACAGTTGAAGCACCTTCAGGGGAGCCCCACCACCTCCAAGAGTGATAGGAGACAACTGGTTGCCTTCCAGATATCTTCATCAGAGGAGCAGTGCCTCGGCTGAGCAGTGCTCACTTGCAACTTCCAGGCCCTTCTCACTGACATGGGCCTGCCCTGGACTGTGGAGGAGTGGAGGTGTCAGGACAGGGGTCCTTTATGCTGCAGTCTGATTATGAGCTGCCTCTTCTGTGTAGGAACCAAGGGCTTGACTTTGCTCTAGGCAACTGAAAGCACCCTGGAAAGGAAATATAAGTGATTACATTGCTCCACCTGCTTCCCCTTGGTTTTCTGAGAGGAAAACTTGCCAGGTGCCTCCTCTTTGTGGCTGCCTCTAAGTGCTGTGGTCATGCAGGCTGCAGCCTGAGACAACTCCATGTGGGACAGCAAGAGTGGTGGCTGGGGGCTGCTCGTACTGGAAAAGTGCTTGTAAAGTGAGGTCAGGCAATTTTCATTGCAGTTCTTAGGCAAGTGAAAAAGGACTGAAACATCTCCTCTTTCCCAGACTGTGCTGACTACTAGTGAAGAGCAAATAATGCAGAAGATGACCAGCGAAGCTGCCATGATTCCTACCACAGAGTAGAAGTACCTTTATGTTACCCTTTAGACCTTACCACTGCATAGAAACACAATTGTGACTTAAGCTAAATCAAGACCAGACCTCTTCCCTTAGGAAAATACTTGAAGAAGCTGCTCAGTGATGAAGCTGTATTTCGTGGTGTTTTCATCATGTTCCCTGTACTAAGCAAGTGCTCTCAGCTGAAAGGGCAGGTGTTGGGTTCCAATAGAGCCATGAGGAAATTAATAAAACCCACAGGAGGGTGAAGACCACTGGTATGAAGGACTTGTGCTCCTGGTAGGCTCAGAGATGTTTTTCCTTTATGTAAACACTCCACTCCCCCCAAGTACTCCTCATCCCAGTTTCCTGGCAGTAAAAAGCCCATAAAATTGTGCTGGTAAACAAGGCATCATGGAGTACTGCCTTGGTGGCCATGTGTGACCATGAGAGACTTCAAGTGTGGCCAGCACGTGAAAACATAATTTCAAAGAACTGCAAGTATAATACTTTCACTGCAGCTGGAGGTTTGACAATTTACTGGAGAGCCTCATACACAGCTCTTGCAAGTTTGTTTGAGAAATGGCTCTTAGTTTCCTCCTGGGGAGACAAGGTGTGTGTCTGTGTCTGTGTGTGTGTGTGTGTCTGTGTGTGTGTCTGTGTGTGTCTGTGTCTGTGTGTCTGTGTGTGTGTCTGTGTGTGTCTGTGTGTGTCTGTGTCTGTGTGTCTGTGTGTGTGTCTGTGTGTGTGTGGAGGTGTCAGGACGACCTATTTAAAACTTCTGCACAATCATGAGCTGGGTGAAGCTTTCAGTAGGTTCCCGCAGAGTGCATGTGGGGAAGGAGTGTAAAGCACACACGGGCACATGCGTGGCCTCAGTGAGCAGACCAGCCTCAGAAACCTGAGTGACCACCAGAACTTCTGGAAGAAGGAGGAGCCTGCCCAGCCCTCGGTGCTGCAGTGTGAAGCCTGCCTAGTTAGTTCTGGGAAGCTAATGCAGATTGTGATGCTGTGCATAACTTACACTGTATGTAGAAATGCCCCTCCCTCCAAAATTAGATGTGTGCTCTCAGGCAGTGTAGGGTATCAGCAGGGCTTTTGTCTATGTTTTATTTCTAAGGCAGAAATATAATTGAACAAAAGGAGTTTTAAAAATCTTTAAAGGTGCTTTTTTTGCCATTTCGTATCGAGGGTTTTGGAACAAAAATGAAGCCTTTCCTGTCACATTGTTTTGTTTCCAGAAGGGGTGATTAGCAACCAAGATAAGTAGCTAAGGCTTTTCTGCAGAGATAGTGTTCTTGGATGCAAGGCATAGCGATTCCCAAGACAGTGTTGCCTGCTTAGTCCCTTGCTGCCCAGTGCTGGAGCTGAGACACCATTTTCATTGCATCCTTTCTAGCAAATCAGAAATAGGAAGCTGGATGGTTTTATTCTGTAACCTGTATATAAGAAGTAACTTCTTCCTTCTGGCATTAAGGTATTTGCCTTTATTCAGCATAAAGCACTTCAGTGGGTTGCTGAATTACTATTAGCTCCCACTGGAGAGTACACAAAGTATATTCCTTGTGAAGCAAAGTTGTAACACATTGTAAGCTCCAAAGCACTGATGCAATATTTATGTTGTTCCACGTTCTGCCAGTAGATTTAAGCATAATATTGTAGACTGGCAGGAGGCTGTTATGATCTAAACTCCTCAATTATGTCAGTGTTTAATTTTAAGTTCTGTTGCACACAGCAGTGTATCCAGTTACATTTTTGTGTATGATTATCCTAGGAAGCAGAGCTATCAGTGGTAGCGACATAGGCTGGAAAGCATGGAGTTTTCTTCTCATCCAGAATAAACTGTGCAGGGTTTGGGCTCTATGATTTCAGTCATTTATCCAAAAGACATGTTTTTCAGTGCAATGGAAGGTGGCATACCTCTCACTGGTGCTGTGTTATCTGTAAGACCCACACTGAGGTGCCATTACCCCATTTAGTTTGGAAGCATGTGCAGGTACTGTAAGGAGGTTGCAAATGTAAAAGAACTTACCCCACAATGCCTTCGGTTTTATGCCAGACTCATTTTTGCTTTGCATTACACTAGCAGCACAGAGCAGCTGCTTCCCCCAGTTCTCTTGTCTTCCCCTTGAGAAAGGTCCATTAGAGCTAACATGCACTGCCTGTGTTAGTTCTCTCTCCTAATAATTAATTTGTTCATTTTTGCATTTAGCGCAGGGTGATCTCCTCTTGGCTTCCTCAGCCAACAGTCCAAAGAGAGTACTGTAAGCTTTATGGGTGATCAGCACCTATGAAACCATTAATTTCTCTGAAGCACTCAGCTCCCACTTAAGCAAGAAAACATCTTTGATTTGCAACAGAGAGGACTGACGCAGGCAGTGCACGCTAGCATTGTGCTTAGCAATTAGAAGGAGTTTCATGGGTAGTTTTGGTTTCAAAACTGAGTTTCTTGAAAACTGTGAGGCTTGCTGATCTGACTCCTTAAGGTGCTACTGAAAATCTGGATGTGAGCAGTTGCCTGTTCCTTTTGATAGTTGCTGTGAGACTGATGGCTCGTGCATGCCTGAATGTTATTTGTCTGGTATCTAAAAGCAGGTTGTCCCAAATGAGTGGCCTCATCCTATAAAATGATGAATTTCTGTAGAAGACATTTTATATTGGTTTTGTAAGTAGAGATTGCATGTAAGAGAAGTTGGGATGCACATCTTCCACTCCATGTGATACTTAGTAAGTAAGTATCTCCATCACAGCTTGAGTCAGAAAGTGCACTTAAGTTTTTAACTCTAAAGAGAAGTAGAAATCGTTGCTTCAATCCTTAATGCTAAGAACATCCTTGAAAACTTAATTGCATTTGTGATAATGTAAGCCAACTCTATAAAGGCACTTTATCATTTTAGTTCACTATAAACACAAATCTGTTCTTGGCAATTAAATATTGAGACTGAAATTTATCCCAGCTAACTAAGGAACCGTAGCTTTCCTATGTGGCTAAGGAGGAGAGGTCTACCTAATCATGTCTTAAGTGGGCTGTAGCAGCTTTGCAAGCATCTCTCTCTCAACTGATTGCATCAGTTACTCTTATAACTTAAGAATTTGGGTCCTTAAATTAAGGATGGAGGCCTGAGGAAGGCTCCATTTTTTGTTGATGAACAGAGGTAAAATGCTTACAGTCCAACCAAATACTTTTCATTCCTTTATTTGTTGCTGTGGCTGTCTGTGAATGTCTCTCTTCCTTTCTGTTAATGAATACAGATGTGCAACTGCCTGCACCCATCTGGCTTTGTTCAATAAATGTGCTGGCACAGACGTTTAAATCAAATATTGATAAATACAACTCTCAATATGTAAATTTGTCTTGTAAATTAAACTATATCTCCCTGTTCTGTTTTTTTTTTTTTTTTCCATGGAGAGGTGTTTCTGCCACGGTGGTACTTTTTTTGATTGCCATTGTATTCTGTCTTACAGCAGCACATGTGTTGATGCTTGAGAGTCAGAGGGGTAGGAACAGTTTCTGAAATATGTTTAGGGAGAGGAAAAAAAGGGTAGAAGGAATTATTTGGACATAATAATTCTCCTTCTGTTTCGATAGCAACTTCTTCCTCATCCAAATGTCTTTTCAGCAATCAAAGACCTGATGTGCGAGATGTACTATAGAAGTCCTAAATGTTCTGAAATAACATCTGCAGGAGTGCCAGACAGGAGAGTATTAAAAGGTGCACCTATGTGTGTACATGTAAAAAAAAGTGAGTAATAATAACCCATAGCTTTCAAAATTTGTGACACTTTGAAAGTAGTGAACTAAGGCCCTGCCAATACATTTGACAGGAACTTAATGGGGTTATAAAAGACCTTAAGGTGAGTCACAGTGGAGGAGACCCCAGCCAAAGCTTGTGGGCAGTCATCTCTCTCATGGTAGTTCATGATCAATTATCACACTTGCTATTAATTGTAAGATCTTGAGGACCTGTGATTTCAAGGGATTTTTTTTTCCCCCTTTTTTCTGACAAGAAGTTGTTAATCAGAAAAAGTCTACTGGAAAAGCAGGAAGGGAGTCAGCTTTGATATTTTCACAGGAGAAAGATGCAACTAAGTATGATTTTGAAGGAAACAACACTGTTGTAGAGAAGTGTGCTAGTAAAAGCATATTTTTTTAAGTTAATAAAAATACTTTTAATTGCATTTTTTGGTTTCAGTTTGCAAAAGTTTGTCCTGATTTGGACTGCTCAGGAGAGAAAGAACTCTTTGTTATCTTGAAGTTTAGGATATTTACCTTCTCCCTCCCTACTTCCCTTGGGTTTGGTGCGGGGGTTTTTTGCTGGTTTTTGTTTGTGGTTTTTTTTTGTTTGTGTGTGTTTTGTTTGTGTTTTTTTTTCTCTGAAGCTGGATGTAATGAATTATCAGGTCTGCAACTTGCTTCCAGATTATTTTATGCCCTTTGATACATAGGAAAGGCTTGTCCACCTGGTCTTGTTTACTGGACAATCAATTGGAATTGCAGTTTTTGTGGTACATGAAATTGAAGACATGGGAAGAGAATAAGAAGTGAGGCATTTTAATTTGCCAGTATAGTCTCAGCATACTTTATCTGGGGGCAAAAGGACTAGAAGCAGGTCCTGCGTGCTCCAGCACCTCCCACCCTGTGATTTGCTGCCTTCTGTGCTGTACAGGTACTGTCATCTGTGAAGTTGCCCTCTAAAAAGGAAGGGGCAAGTCCCCAGGAACCATGACTGATGGGTTTCTGTCAGGACTTTTGGGACTAGCTCTGCCACTGTAGAAATATAACATTTATTATTCTACTAAGGAGAGGAATTAAGGGCGAGATGTGAAATTGTAGGGTATATATGGTTACTCGGTATCATAAAATGCAAACTTAAGCTATTCAGTCTGTTAAAATACTTTGGTTTCCTCATCTGACCTCAGAACTTTCTATGGAGAACGCTTGCATGTCACTTATGGCTTTTTTAGTATCTCCAGAAACGTCAGAAATTCTATTAGTTTTTCCAGAGACACATATGTAGAAATAGATGGCTTTATTTCAGCGGTTTATGGAAAGATTACTGGATTAAACTACCTTTTTGTCTAGACAGACTGCAGCAGTTGCACTGTGGTACAAAAGTAAAGCTGAAAATATATTAAAAATCAACATTTTATTTAATGCTGTAAATTGTACTTCAAAACAATTTAAATGACATTGCCATTATGTATGCAAACACAAGGAGCAATATCAGTAAATTGGAACCTCTGTGGGTTGTATTTTATGCTTTGTACTCTGGTACAGGAATGTATCAAAGAAACCTCTCAAATACACACACATGTTGTAAAAAGTAACACTATAAAACATCAGGATTTGAAATGCTTGCAGTAAGTGCTCTGTGGGATTACACTGCCTTCATAAAAAGGTTGTCAGTACAAAGAGACTAATTCCAGCTTTAAATTAACCAGCTCAGGGGAGCATGTTTTGGTACCGAGTGGCAGGGCTTGTGAATCACTCCTGGAACATTTGCCCTGTGGATGGAGGAAGAACATGGTCCATAAAGTTCACAATGGGTCTGAGAAGCAGAAATGTGTGTTGGAATCCTATTGCGCTCGTTGGCTAAACTCAGTGGCGGGGAGCCTGCGGTTCATCAGCTCTGCCTGCGTTTAGAAAAAAAGGAGAAGGGAAATAAAGAAGAAAAATACCAACCCACACATGGGGGAAGTTCTTCTCATCCTGAGCCCTTTTTTTCTTCTGTTTTCTCACAGGTTTTATTGTTGTCCTGGGCAGAGTCTTAGGCTTTGAATTTTCCATAATGTTTTCTAAAGAGCAGTGCCCAGATAGGACAGGAGTAGGAGCACATTTCAGCCCTCAGGTTCAATGTATTCCAGATGCCAGAGTCCGTGCCCAGCACTCTGCAGGCTCCCAGTACCTCCAGGTGGGAATGGCATCTCCTCCCTCCCTCCTCCTCCCCACCCTAAGCATATTATGGCTTGGTTAAACTATTCCTGAGTCCTTCAGGTCCTTCCCTCAGAAAGCACAGCTCTTGTGAATCACAGAATCACAGAATCACAGAATCTAAGGGGTTGGAAGGGACCTCGAAAGATCATCTAGTCCACCCCCCCTGCCAGAGCAGGGTCACCTAGAGTACATCACACAGGAACGCATCCAGGCGGGTTTTGAATGTCTCCAGTGAAGGAGACTCCACAACCTCTCTGGGCAAGACCTGCTGAAGGTGAAGACCTGCTGCTCCCACCAGCACTTCCCAAAGTGCACAGTAATAACCAGAAAGGTGAAACTTCCTCACATGACACACCAGAGCTTTTTCCTAATTCCCTGAAAAAGTTAGATCACTCTTGCATGTAGGGAATTGAAGAATAGTATTTGATCAATGTTATTTTGTTTAAAAAAAAACAAAAAAAGACAAGAGACCCCTGGAAAGCCGTTCACATCCCATGCTTTGTCCTGGGGAATAAACACCTGCCTTTACTGTGTCGTTTTCACGCTGCTTTTAACAACTTTTGCACACCCAAATACATATTAAGCAATATGATGCCTGTTAATTAGGTGTTCATGACCTGTCATAGATTACTTTTAATGCCTGGCACTTACCTACTCCATCAAACCTCCTTTGATAGGCTGCTGCCAAGGGAGAGATGGAGCTGAACTCTGTGGGTGTGGAAAGCTCAGCGCCCAGCCTGAGGAGTTGGAGATCTCGGCCAGATTATTAAGAGCACTAGACTCTGTGCCTCCCGTGCTTTCCGTCTTTATCTGGCTGGCCTATTGCCATTTTCATGCCAGTCTCCATGGTAACTTCTTTTGGGATAAAATAACAGAAATGTGAGTTAGCTGCCTGCCCACAGGAAAGCTGCCATGGTCCCGGTGCCAGAGCCCCAGCGAGACACTATCCCAGCACACACATTCCGGTGAGGTTAAGCAGGTTATGACAGCTGCTTCCAGTTAAAGGTGAAATCTCTCCTTCCCCACTAGCTTTGCAGAGGAATGTCTCCCCAGCCCTTCTCTCTCATGTTTGGAAACATCCCCATGTAATTCTTCTGTGGATTACTCTTTCCCTCCTGTTTGCAGGTTTGCATGATTCATTTTACATTTTAAATGGCATTGTCAATAAACTTCAGTTTTCAAATGAAACATTAGCTGGTAACTGGGGAAATGTTACAGGAAAATGTTTACTAACAGTTGTTAGTAAATTAATGAGTTTACTGTGCCACAGTGTACATAGGAAATGACAATATAAAAAATGATTTAGGGAGACAGGCAGTTTATTGGGAATAAAGCACCTGAGTTATGTCCTTCCCTTGTCTGTTTGAGTTGTTGTGTGACATTGTGTAAAGTTGCTGTTAAGTCCTGTACCTCTCCTTCCACAAATGTGAATGGTTATCCACACTCTTAAATGATTCTGAAGACTTTGGGCAGCCTGCTGCCTAAGTGGGGACCACAGTGGCACCACTTGGGGTCCACAGAAACAGATGTTCATTTCTTTGGTGCTGCATTAGGAAATGACCTGTGTTTGAGTGCCCCCCCTTTTACTCAGTTGTAGTGGGAAGCAACAGAAGTAGATGCTCTAGATGTTTAAAATACATTTTTTTCTACAAATTCTTGTAGATTTCTTGCAAATATGTTGCTTGCATAACCCTTTCTTCACAAGAAGTGCCAGTAGAAATCACAACTTTGTTGTTCTAAGCTCCCTACCCAATCCTCAAGAGGGATTTCTGTGAACCACTCAGCCTAAATAGACAAGACAGAGGCACGTTAGGAAACGTTATTATCCTATTCTGGAACAGTCTGTATGTCACATGTGAAATGTGATAGACCTGGAAAGTGAATGTTAGGATCCCAAGACCCTTCAATTGAAAAATAACCCTCTTTTTTAGGGTTGGTGGGAGTTGGAGGGCTGCTGGGTACAACAAAGGCTGTCATCTCATTTTGTTTCATGTGAAATCTGTGTCTTTAAAATGCCTGATTTCTTCTTTGCATTTAGGGCTGGAATTCTACTCAAAAAACTGTCCCTACCTCTTCCCTCAAAATGAAGTTACACAGATCCTCCAGAAAAGTCAATGATTTAGGTAGCTGGTTTGAAAATATTGTCTTTGGAGCCTTTTTTTGTGATATGTGAAAATAATTCACAAGTGGAAGGATCTATGCACCTACTTCCTTGAAGTGTCATATGGATAAGAAGGCAGCACTTGAAGTTTGCATGCACTTGGCCAGGTACCGTAACCCTTGCACAGCCTGGGTGCGCAGCATCAGCAGGCCGTGCATCTGGCGGCAGACAAAAGGGCACATAATAGGTTATCATAATTCCACTCCTCATCCCTAGTGCCCTTCATAGCAGCTATTATTGAAATGAGGAAAAGAGGCAGTGAAGTGGTCCTTCACGGTACCTCTCCTATGCCTTCTTTCCCACAAGGTAGGAAGCAAAGCCTTTGAAGTGACCCTGGCAAATGGGAGTGTGCACAAACTCCCATAGAGAACTTACGAAGCCTTTCTGCCACCCGCTTTCCTCTTTTTTCTTGGGATGCTTTCTGCTAAATCTCATCAGAACTGGAAAATATTTCCAGCAAGGACAGTATAATAAATCTGGTGGTATATATCTGGACAGTATAACAAATGTTGGCCTTACACATTCTTCCTCCTTGTGCTGAGTGCTGGGCATTTATTTAAAGCGTTGGTGAGGTGTATGGTATTATTTAATTTCAGTGAAATAATATATAGTATCATTAATTGTGGGTTGTTGACAAGATTTTTGTGGAAGCAGCGGAGAGCTACATTCTGGTGTGTGGAAAGATTTGATGTATAAATAGAAAACAGAGCAAGCAGAGGCTTTCATTTTGGCACTCATGCAAACAGGTGAAAACAGATTTTGAATGCAAATATGTATAAAAATAAGGTGTTCTGAATGAATAATTTAGCTTCCTGTGGGAGTGTATGAAATTGATCATTTGCCTAGCATTCCCAGTTTGGAAATTGAAACTGCGTGTTGTGTCAGCCTGACAACAACATTGGATGCTCCTCTGGCATCAGGAGGCAATTGCTGGTCAGAGGTCGTTAGTATTCACATATACAGACCAAAATATAGCATTTGCTCTTTGAATTGGCTTCTTCATGGTAACTGCGGCCAGATTATCTCTGCTTGGGGTGAACTATCCAGAAGGGAGTCGTGGCAGGTGGAATCTCTGCGTTCTCCATGTTGCCCATTAGGGAAGTCAGGTTCATTCAATAGCAAAAAGCTGGACCCACTTCCAAAGCTGCTGCTCCCATAGAAGGGCGGTCTCCCCGCTGTCACTCTGGTCCCCTGCTGTGATAGCTTAATTTTGCTCCTAAGAGAGCCCTACCCCTTGAGCTATACCCTGGAACTGTGGTGTGACTCTAGTTCTGGCGGGTCTCTATGGAGTCCAGGCAGATGAATAATGCCTTTGGGCTTGGCCTTTCATGTCTTAGTTCTTGCTATAATGTGTCCAGATCACCAGATCACTGAGTCTTGAAGACATGTGTTAGTTACTGACAGAAAAGTCCTGATGACGTTGTTGTAAACACAGCTGTCTCCCCACACTCTGGGTAGGAGTCTGCTTCTTGCAGATTTCTGAAACAGGGTGATTATTTGTTAATTATAAAATATAAAAAACCCTGATACTGCTATCAACAATGATGATAGGAACATAAATAAAAATACCTGCAAAAGCTAAAAACCATGTTATTGTCCTTAATACGAAAGACAGTTGGCCTCTTACAAACACAGGGCAGGGGTTTTATTGTTCATACAATTGTTTCATGCAGAAAAACAGACATTTTTTATGTCTCTGCTGAAAGTAGTAAAGCCCTCTATTTCTCAGGATATTTGCTTTTGATCAGTGTACATGTTAGTCAGACAAGTTTCTTGATGAGTTAGGTGTTTCAGGCAGTGTTAAGGTTCCTGTCTGAGCATTTTGTACCTCTCTCCTGTGCAACCTTCTTTTGCTGGAGAAAAGTGGTCTGATGCCATTGTGTTCTGCTTCTCCAAGTATCCCCCTTGAGGGTACACTCTTGTTTCGCCTTGCCCATAATTAATGGCATGCAGTAGTGTTTGCAAAATAAAAGGACTCTGAGTTCACCTTAGCAGTTATTTACTGTCAGCCAGTGCTTTACTTCATTATCTATTTTGCCAAGTAATGTCTGTGAGTGTGGTCATGTGGAAAAACCTACTTGTCACCTTTTTAAGGTTGGTGTGTGAATCCTTGTGTATAATGGTCCCTTGTCCTTGTTCTGCAGCTTATAAATACGCCACCAGATACAGAAGAAAAATGGGTAACACCCTGTTGGGATGTGATCCCTGAGAGAAGAGCCAGTTGGTGACACCTGCTGAAACTTTCTGCTGAAAGCTGCTAATCCACCTTCCCTTTCTGCTTTCCTGCTGCTGCTGCTTCTGCTACTATGGGAGATGTTTCTACTTTCTGCTTCTTTATACTTCAAGGCCTACCTTACTGTCTAGGGCCCATTCAAGGATACTCAGCAGTCTCCCTGCAGGCAAATAAGTAAATAAAAGAAAGAAAACTGATTTCCTTTTTCTGTGACATAGAACTGTCTGGTTAAAATGGCACCATGTGGCACCTTCATCATCTCCGGAGTGATTGAGGGATCTGCTGAGAAGATATTGGTGTAGAGCAGGACCTCCATTACCTTGTTCAGCTATTGTAAATGAGAGATGAGGAGATTCAACAAAGGTCTCCAAAGACCTAAGAGGCAAATGGTAACACCACTGCATCCTATGTATAAGTGACCAAAGGTTGCCTGGTTTGTGTTTTTGTATTCATGCCAACTGCAAAACCTAACGAGTAAGGCACTGGGAAGCATTATAGTCTTAGATGAGGCCTTGGAGGTAGAGGATTAGGTCCTGTTCTCCCTCAAAGTCACACAGCTCCACAGCAAGTTATTCAAACTTGCTCTGCCCCCATTTTCGTACTGTAAAATGAGTATGGTCAGGCAAAATACATCTCATGCTCATCAGATCTTCTAAAACTAAGAAGTATCTTTGCTGAAGGTAAATATTTCCATTTGTATTCACATTATGGATTTCTTTAATGCATACCCAGTACTTACCTTAATATTTTGAAAATAATAGGAGCTCTATATGAAAAAGGATTTGCATACAACTCTCAAATAATATCTCTATTGCAAATGATAGAACATGGGATTTTAGAAATTAGAGGTAGTGGAGATTTCATACTGGATTCAGTGACGACACCCTGACAATGAAGAACATTTGTCTATAAAACAAGTTTTTAGGGGTTGATGTGTTTTGCCTAGATTGTGGTCATTCAGTTTGCCAGTATTGTTTAATGCTTCTGCAGATCTTGATTTTGATTTTAACCCAGGTGCCTTTTGTTGAGAAGAATCTGCATGGCACTATTTACATCCAACAGAACTTGAATAGTTTTGTAAGATTTCACAATGGCACTTGACAAATGTGGCACTAAAATTCACATCTGTTATGTCTGCTGAGTTCCCGTCATCATATTTTGGAGGCAAGGGGAAGAAGATCTGTCGAATATAAGTGTGATTGTTATGATTTCTTCCTAAGTGATACAGCTGCCTGGAGTTGTCAGTTATTTTTCTTCATATTTTAGGGTGGTTTTCTTCCCCTTTTCTGACTATTCTCTGCATTGTTTTGTAGATAATTTACATTAGGCATGAAAGTGTGTGTTTCATAAATATTGTCTGATTAATTGTCATTTGCTTTACTTTATTCCTTTGGCATATCATCATGACTTTATAACCTGAGTAATCTTTGATGCATGTTCAAAACTCATTTGCTCCAGTTGACTTAAAACTAAGTAGATGCTTTAAAGACTTTGATGTAGCAAGATCTCAGTCACCGGTGGCTTGAGAGATTCATTAGTTAAGTTCTTTACATACCATAAAATGTATGTCAGAAATCCTGTCTGTAATCTGTGGTTTGGCTAGGAGAGGTTTTTGCTTTCAGTTTGAGGAGATTTTTTAATTTTCCTTTCTCCTCTTTACTTCTTTGAAAACACTTGGTATTTCTAAATGGAGCACAGTCCTAAAAATTCCAGTGTCCTTGAAAGGGAATTTTCTGAATTCCCCCGTGTTTCCATAGCATGGTTAGGTGGCACTTCAAAGCTCTGTTTTGTGAAATTGCTGGTTTGAAGTCACACAAGAATTTTTGTTTTAAGTTAATGGGAATCAGAATTAGATTTGATTTTTGTCAGATTTTAAAATTAAAAACCCCACACCAGCAAGACCACAAACACTTGTTTCATGCCAGCCTGTTTTAGAAGGATGTTTCATCTTTTAGTTAGGGGATGCGATCTGCCACCCTACAAGCAGCTAAGCAGTAAAATCCAAGAAACCAGTATTTCTTCTCTTCAGTGCTTTCTTCTTAGTTACATCTCTGCTCCCAGTATTAACTTCAATAGGAGTTTTAATGGGCAAAAGATTCATAATTTGACTCACTGACTTTTAGTAATATTGTTTGAAAGAGAAGTATTGAATTCTCTCACAGCTGGGATTGTCCTGTACTTTTTATGATGAAGAATAAACTTTTTTGAACCATCTGTGTAGAATTCATGTCATGGTAGTGTTACTCATCTTAAACAGATCTACCTTCCTCTGAAGAAAACCACATTTGGATGGCTTTGTGGTCAATGGCATTAGAAAAACAGGTTGTCTTGGAAAAATACATTTGCTAGTGTTATGCATTGGAAAGTGATTTTTCCATCCTACCACTCATATTCCAGTACTGATGAAAATTACAGCTATTAAGTTAGTCTGCTTTGTCTCAGCCCAACTAGTATTTTACTGCTAGTTTGTCACTGAATCAGGATGAATACTTCTGCTCATCTATTTTTTCAAGGAAAAATACAAGCAGAATCTATTAACATTTTGTTGTAACGAGGAGCAAGGGTGCTCTTCCTTTAAAAGTGATCTTCACATGTTACTATGCAGCCAACCATAATTTCCTCAAAAATGAACACACTTTGGAAGCCAAATATGGGTTTCTTTCTATCTCCTTGCATTTTCTGGAGAAATCGTTGTTGTTGCAAGTGAGATAGAGAAACCACTGTAGCCTGGAAACTGAATCATTATCTATCATGTGTGTGTGTGTGTGTGTGTGTGTGTGTGTGTGTTAAGAAATGCTAGATTTCCCAGGTTTGCATAATGTAAGAAAGACAAAGCAAGTGAAAGCAAGAGAACTGTAAGAATGTTAATATGGCTCCAATTGCTGAAACATATGGAGCCAATCATTGGCACTGCCTCAACACAACTGGGAATGGAAATTAGCATTTTTCTCTGAAAAATATGGGATTTTTTTCCCTATGGTTTCTCTAATTTTTGTTACATTTTTCTTGTATAAAGGCAGGGATATTTTCAAGAGAAAGGCAAGGTATTTTGCCTTCAATATTGCTTTCTGGACTTGTTTTTAATGCCTTAAAAATAGCAGAATTGTGTGCAAACAAAGAAAAATATGAAGAGGACTTAGTATGCAGATGAGCATATTCGCTAACATTGACACTTTCTTGCTGATCCTACCACGGTGCACACCGAAGGAGAAACTGCTAAGAGTTTTGCAAAAAGCCATGCCGATATCTGTAAGTTACACAAACTGCAAGTTTAAATTATATTTGGATTGAGATCTTCTTTGATCTTTAACACAGATCTGTATTTCATTTCAATAAGATGATGAGTCACTCTTAAAAAAAAAAGACTTTTAAAAAAATAAGATTTAAAAACTTTTAAAATCTTAGATTTTGATCTTAAAAATCCTTAAATATTAAAAAAATGATATGGTAACTTCAAAAATAACTGTGCTTCAAAGAAGTGATTTCTTGATTTGTGCTCTGAGGTGAACTTTCCTCCTTCTACCTCCTTCATTCCTTCTCTTCTGATTTTAGAATTGTTCCAAGTGGAGAGAGGAGGGCTTTTTTCCCCTGCAGCATCTGTAATTTTTAAAGGAGAATTTTTGCTTTTTTCTTTTCCCTTGGTAAAGAGCTTTTTCTAAAACTTTACCTTTTTTTTTAATTGCTATTATTATTGTTACTATTATTATTATTCGTTAATGACTCACACAAGTAAATATTCAAGTTTATGCATAGAGATTTAAACGCACATAGAGATGTTTGCTGGAATATCACCATGCATAAGTACCTTTTTTTTTTGTAAATATAGTTAGTATTTCTCAAACCCTTTGCCTTCAGTTGGCAAGCTCTCTCTGTTTCTACTAAAGCAGGTCATCCTTGTTGTGGCTGACAACAGCACTGGAAATAGTTCTTAAACTACTTTGCGTAAAATGATGAAAGAGAATTCATATATGGTATATTTTACTTCTTTTGTTGTGTTTGTTTTGCTGTTGTGTCAGAGGGGAAAATTAAGGCAAGGAAAGAGCACGACTTCCATTTTTTAGTAATTTGGATTAGATTTCTATTTAAATACAGGCTGTACATTCCTTCTTGTTTTTTAAAATTATCAACTCAAAATGCAATGTGTTTTGGTAAGCAGCAGCTGTAATTGAGTGTTCACCTTACATGCAACTCCCGTACACACAGCAACTCAGTGGGCGGCATCTTTTATGAACTTTGCAGTATCTTTATTGGTTTGACTGGAACATTTCCAGGTTTGAAGCAGCTCAGAAGAAAATTGCTGCTGGTTTCAGTTATATGGAGTGTAAGAACTGGTAGGATTTTCTTATTTATTTATTTTCCCTAGGTGGAAAGAGCCAGTTTTGTCAAAACCAAAACGTTTATGGGAACACGCCTTTTTTGATCAAATTTTGCTGGGAAAGAGCCAGGTAGAATTTATCATGGAAATACACTACTATTGCATGTATAAACTTGAATATGTGCTGAATATGAAAAGCACTAGTTGAGAGCATTGTGATGCTTACTTCCCCAGTTTCTGGCAATAAATGCTTAATGGCTCTGAAATCAAGGTTGCATTCAGGCTATCAGACTTCAATGGATCTGTCCTCCATGATCCATTTTAAAGCTTTTTATACTTCTGGCTACCAAAGCAACTGGTGACTATGAGCTGCACAGCTTAACCGGGCATTTCCTGTAAAAGCAATTCCTTCTGTTGGCTTCAGGTTTACTGATGAGCTTCTTTGGGCAGCTCCTCATCCTTGTATTCCTTGTCACCTCTCCACATCACTCCTGTTTTCTTTAACAGACCTTTATTGCCCCATTCTCCAGGCGTTGTCTCTTTCTGAAGGTGGAAACTGATCGCTTTTGTTGCCTCCTCCTGTAGCTTCTCTAGTTTGCATATATGATCATCATGAGATGAGGTGCCCAGACAGCCAAGCACTATTTCTGATGCAGTTGCATCTGTGCGTAACAGATAAATTTCTGTCTGATTAATAACCTCCCTTAAATAATTTGTAAAGTTCTGTCACTCTGGAGGCCATCTCCTTTCCAGGCCAGGGCTCAGCCTCTCTGCCCTGGGGACCCCTGTGTCACTGTGCTCTGCAAGGATGGTCCCAACCGATGACGTATTTGCTGATGACAGAATTGTGGCTTGGCATGAAATAGCCAACCACTTTCTCAGAGTGGAGTTCATTAAGAACTATAGATTTGCAATCTCACATTCCTCCCTTTTCTATTTAATCCCTCACTCTGAATAACCTTGATGATAATCTGAGCCTTTCTGAAGAGTGAAGTGTTGCTGATACTGACTTCTTTATTTCTGTCCCAAAACCAGACCTTTTTCAACAGCATCTGGCTTTTGATGTCATATAAGAAAGGAAACATTTCCCATTTAACGCCACATAAAAATGTCAGATGTTGACTAGAAAAATAAGGAAGGGGTTTGGGTTTGGATTTTTGTTTTGTTTGTTTTTTGTTTTGTTTCCTATTTTGTTTTATTTAAACATAGATGATCCTGAAAACTGTGATATGAGGACAGCATTTGTGTCCTGCCTCCTCTTCTGCACTCTTCCTGTTACAACGAAGTATCTGATTTTCCCATGGCAAGATAACAGCTTCACTTACTCAAATCATTGTATCAGTCAGAGTGAAAATGAGAGTCAAACTTGTTTGGTTCTTCAGTATGTCTCTGCATTTTATAGCATATTAACATAAAATAAGGCAATGTTTTTGTTACCTGAAAAGTCCTCTTATGGTTCTATGAGTATAGATTTGACTAATTATAATTTCAGACTATAATTTCAGACCCCAGAAATTAATTTGAAAATAGTCTTTTAATACTGGTAGGTTGGTCCACAAATAATGGCAAAAAGATGAAAATAAGTAGAGGTAACAAAAACGAAGAAAACTAGCCTCTAAATTACTGTTTAAATTCAAATTCTCAGCTTAAGTAAATCAAAACTGCTGTACTCAAGTGATATGATCTATTTTCACTTAAAACTATTCTATCTAAATAGGCAGAAATGTATTATTTGCACAAGCTGGCTACCAGGGTATTGCACAGATTGTTCTAAGAAAAACAGCTACCTTTTTGATTCAACAATGGGGCTTAAATACTTGAAACCTAGAATTAGGCAAATAGCTGATGTTATACTTGCCCACTTTATTCCGGCTTGCAGTGAACAACAAATCAGAGAAGGACTGGCAAAACCTTGATCCAGACTTCTAAGTTCTAGTATTTTGGCTCCAGAGCTCTGGGTTGGAACGATGAGTAGTTTTCTCTCTGTTGAAAGCGTTGGTTTTATGCCAAGTTATTTCCTGCAAAAGGAGGAGAAGGATGATGAAACCCTCTGAAGTTCTCTTTCGCAAGTGGCATCTGACCTTTACATGGGAACTTCAGTGGGTCGGTTGCCAGTTCAAATGGAGAGGAGCTTTCCAATCTGCTGTAAATAAACAACAAAGCATCAAAGGACCCAAGCTATGGCAATACAAATTGCATGCCCTATACTTCTTGTATTGATTGCATCATCCTCTAAACCTATGGACATTTGACACCTCAATCAGCTTTCTCAAGTTGTACATCTTTTTTTTTTTTTTGTCATAACAACTCAATTTCCAGCATAGATACAGTACATACATAGATATAGCAAGATGCCTCAGTAAAAATACTAGAAAGAATTAAAAATTTACTTTTGGGGCAAGGGTCACCTACTCCTTTGATATTTTCTTTTCTTCTTTCTGCATGGTTCATTACATTCCCTGAAAAGATGTTGTATCTTGTGCACATGAATGAAATAGTGATAACAAGGTCCCATCACTTAAGTCTAGTAACTAGTTTAAAAAAAACAAGCAACAAACCCCAAACCCTGCCACTATTGAATGGGGCTATTTCCAGCTGAGGAAAAGCACAAGTAGTGTCACAAGTGCTTTTATGTCAAATCCATAAGAAGGTATTGCACTAGTGAGTTGCAAAGAGCTTTGTTAGATAATTAACGTATTTAATGATTAATTAATTTGAGAATAATTGATAGGTAATCTAGGTCATATTGTTAAGTGTTGATATATCTACTGTTTAGTCTCATCTTTGTGATTATGGTACAAAGTGAGCTGCAAGCAAGGAGTTTGTCTGCTCATAAAGGACAATTGCAGGTGGCAAGAAGAGGTGTTGAGGAGTAGCCTTGTGAATTCAGCATCTGTGGCCCCGAGTTTTTACCAAGACTACTACTTACTATACAGTTTATAGGACAGAAATTATAAATTCACATTATCTGTGTCTACATCTCTATTAATATTATTTAATTAAAATTAAGGTAAAAATACCATATTGCTAAACATTACAATAGTCATTAGTTTATGGTTTGCTACTTGGGTTTTTTCCCCAATTTTGCAGAATTTTTCATGTTTTTTACTCCAAGAACTCTCTTGATAACATTATTGTTACTATTATTAAAAATATTGAAAAGATAAGTATAATTATAAATACTTAATAAAGAAGTGATTTTTTTTCTTTACCAACAATTCCTGCAAAAATCCATTTTTAGAAAGAAGGCTAGTTTTAAAATATTTTTTTCATGAAAAATTGTCACATTGAGCTGATATTGATGTCATGAATGGTATACAATTGTTTTTACACAAGCTCTCAATTAAAATGTTTTGTTTTTCAAAGTCATACTTCATCTGCCTGAAACAAGCCTTTGCCATCTCTCCTTTCCTCATTTCTCAGGCCTTGAAGGAAGTAGGACCAGCCCAGGAAGATTAACAAGGTCACTACATCTGAACTTGGGAAGGATCAGAGCCAGTGCGGTCTGTGCTAATTCCTTCCCTTCAGGATTACAGATGCTGCTTTCGCAGCTGTAGTTCATAGGACAGGGGAACTGATAAAGATGGGAAAGATGGAACAACTGAGCAATTTTTGCTGCAGTACCATAATCCCTAGTAAAATCCTTAATGATATCAATGGTCTTTAAAAACAACTTGTTTTCTCACTGCCCGCTGAGACCCTTATGTAGTATCACATTGTGCTCCAGCCGTTTGCTGCCTGGAAATCACAGGGTGAGTCAGTGCAGGCATCAGGAAAAGTCATTGAGTCTTGTTCTCCCCTCTAGTCTTATGTGGTGATGTCTAAAATATGACCTTGGAATTTGAGTGTAAATAAATAAAAGTGGACTAATAATGCTAGTAAGGCAAGCCAACTTTAGTTGAATTTTCTGCAGTAGAAAAAGACTTTCAGGCCTACTGCCTTGAAAAGTGCTTCAAGGTGAAGTAGATTACCTAGTGAAAATGCTTGACTCAAGGAAATAGCAAGAAAGGGGAGGAAGTATCTAATTCAGAAGTGAAAATATTTTTCCTGTTTTCCATTCCTGCAGTACAAACTTCTTTTCATTCTGTTCCTCTTGGTGTTTCTTCCAACTAAATTCCTTCTTTCTATTTAAAAAAAAATTAAGAAATTCTTTCCCTTCCTTATACTAATTGTGTTTTCTTTATTTGATAATTGATAGCTAAAACATGAGATGAGTTGAGCTGGATGAGGAATAAAATAATGTGTATGTAAGCAGGTTGAAGGAAGAAAGGCCTTCAAGCAATTTTACCAATGAATATTCTTTTTTATTTGTATTGCATTCAGAATAAAGCAAAAGGAGAACTAAGGAATTCTGCATTTAGTGTTTGCCAAAAGTGTGTGTTCTGAAGCATTATTTGCTATTAATGAGGGCTTAGTTTTGTCTGTCTTCTTGTGTATTGATAGTATTTATCAAAATAATAACCTTTTCTTCATTGTCCTGTTACAAGTAGTATTTTGGCCAGATAGCTGGTGTCAATTTTAATTTGGTATCTTTAGAAATCAGAGAAATTGCTAGTTTATTTATTTTGATATTTATATATGAATCCCATAGTTTACACAGGTTTTATTTTGGTAATGATAGAGGAGCCTCGTTTCCGGTTGTCTTACTGGCTGCAGAGTGCTCTGGTTGTCCTCGGTCATGTCTGTAGGCTTGAGGCAAGCTCTCTGCACATGTCAGATGTCTTCTGCACTCTGACATGACCCCGTGGCAGGGAATTGCTCTCACAAGTAACTTCCCTTGAGTGTGTCTCGCTTAAATGACAGTCTGCTTGGCACCTAATGAAATGTGGAATTGATAGCCAGAATTGATCAATGTAATGCCGCTTCCTTAATACAAGCATAATCTAATGAGCTGATCAATTAGCACTTTTCTGAGTGTCTCCACTGTTGAGGTGAATTGAATGAAATGGATAATGAAATGTTTGCATCCAGAGTCCAAAGAGGTATCTGCTTGCTCCCACTAAGTTTTCTTCATAGCAATTTTCAGATTTGAATTTTGGGCAATGTAGAACTTGCAAAGGTCACTCTCAAGCCTCCATACCTGAAAGAGATGACCACAGAGATAGGAGCTTATTTGGTTACTCCATTAAATGTTTCCATTACCTATTTCCTTCTGAATCACGAAGCTTCTTGCTCAGTAGCCACACGGGGCA
Source organism: Aegotheles bennettii (assembly GCA_013398125.1). Lineage (NCBI taxonomy): Eukaryota > Metazoa > Chordata > Aves > Caprimulgiformes > Aegothelidae > Aegotheles > Aegotheles bennettii. The sequence continues at coordinate 619,115 of VZRW01010957.1, read as the reverse complement.
GGGGAACTCTGACAAACCCCATGGCAGCTGTTGAAGACTGGAAGTGGTAACATCCAAATGTGCAGCACTAGGGTTTGACAGAGGGAAACTGGCAGAAGGGGACTGAGGCCAGTGGTTTTAGCCACCCTGCTAAACATTGATTCAGGGAAACCTCTCTTTAGCAGTATTATCTTTGATATCAGGCTGTGATCAGGAATAACCAAGTACATGTCTTCTTTTCATTGGCTACTGGAGGAGGATTAGTTTGTTGTTATTGTTAGTTTTCTGTCTTGTGACCTGAGCGAGCAAACAAACAAGATCTTTTCCTGTTATAACTGCATGTGTGAATTCTGCTACAGATCAATCAGGTAAGAAGACTTGTGATTATATGTTGGAGAGGAGTCATACAGAGAAGGTCTTTTCAATTTTTATTCGGTCAGCCAGTCTTAATATAAGAAAGTAAGCATCAGGGGTAGGCTAGTTATGTTGTTTAGGCTCTTGGATAGGAACTGCAGCATGGAAAATGACCAAATCCGGCTGCTTATGAACACGAACTCTAAGTGGCCACGTTTATGTGAAAACCAGGTACAACATACTCTGGTTTTTTTAAGGCACTGAATAGAAGCTTGCACTTGAATATAAGAAAGAAGGATGTTAATATGAAAGGATTTTTCTTTTTTTATATAAGCGTGGATAGTGATACTCTGAAACCCATGAGACTCTAAGATACTTATTGAAGAGAGCTGAATGTGTAGAATGAGCAGATAAAGTGACCAAAGATATGCTTGCTTTATGCTGCTTTTTTAGGGTAGGATCTGTTTCAATTGAGGAAGGCACAGTGAGAACTGTAGACTCCCTTGACAGAGATTGTAAGACTAACTGAAATTGATTATCTCCTGTGTTAAAAATAAATTTAAAAAAATATAATATAGAGGAATACTTATGGGCCATTTTATATTCATCTTATATCAGATAAAGATTATATAAATAATTTTTGAGTGAAGCATAATGTGTAGTGATTACCAAATATTTGGAATCGCACCTTCATGTGGAGTGAAGCCAGGTTAGTATAAGTGATCTGGTGGTAGTGGTAAGAGTACAGTCATTTTGCCAAGACTTCTGCCAATATTTGATTATCTAGAATAATATTAGTCTGTATGATTGACAGACTTTTTTACCTTTTTTTCTTTCTCAGAAGTATCTTTGTATTGTTTTTTAAAAGGTATTAGGCAATTTTCCGTACTTCAACAACAAATGGAGTATATGAGTTGTTCAAGAAACTGGTAGCCTTTAGAAGACAGCCTTTTGCTAAAATTGTCCAATAAAAGGCATGTGGTATTTGGATGTTATTAACTTTGATGCTTTAATTTTGAATTGTGACTTTTTCAGTAATTTATAGATGTGCTGGTTTGGCAAACGGCCAGGGCAAGCCACAAACCAGACAGAGTTTTGTTTCTATCACTCCCCCCCGAAAATTTAGAAGGGGAGTAAGGAAAAACAGGCTCAGGTTGGAAATTGAAAACTAATAAATTTAATGGCACAGGGAGAAATACTAACAGGTGGGGAAAAGGGCAAAATGCATATATACAAATATATACAACCCGAGCTCAGATGACCGGCGATACAGGCTGCTGAAAGGTCCTTCACTGCAAAGCCCATGGGAAGAAAAGAGTCCAAACCCCAGCACTCGGTGCAGTTGGAATGCTGCAGACCACGTGGCGAGCTGGTAGCCAAAAGCTGGGCCTCTCCTCTGGGCTCCACGTGGCGAGCTGCAGGCAGGGGAGTGCAGGAGCGAGGCAGAGAGGAGACCAAGAGCCGGAGAGAGAGCAGACTGAAGCCGGAGGGACCACGAGGGCAAGAGAGGGAAGCCCCCAGTCCTCCTGGCTTTTATAGAGTCTGGCAGGAAATGGGAGGGAATATGATACCTGATACCTGATGCCCAGACCCCTTTTCACAACAGGGGCCTAAACTCCACCCCTCATTCACTGGGTCCTGGCAGCAAATGCCAATAAGATTTTTGCCTGCCCCTTTCAAACCATAACAATAGAATATCTAGAATGTCTAAAATAAGTGGGTTTATTGTAGTAGGAGCCACTAAGATGAGTATTTTTTTTACTGGATCTTAACATTTAAGTGCTTATGTGTACAGTCACCCATCTCATACGATGCAAGATGCATCCAAACCAAATCTTCCAGCCTTACATGAAAGTAGTCTTGATCGTTTTTTTCCCAGGTTATTTTTTTCCTTACAATTTCAGTACCCTCCACTAGTCTGTTTGGGTCAGGAGGCTTGCAGGTCTTTTCTGCTCAGAAAACACCTTCAACAGTGATCTCTAGTACTTCCTCCTTGTTTGTTCTCTGCGAATTAGCTGGAGAAATGAGAACCTTTTTCAGTTGACCTCTTTAGTGTATTCATTATTCTAATTAGTTGAAATCATTCTATGTTAATTGTTCTTGAGATTATCATATAACTGCTTTCAAAAAGGGTGCATGATACATGAAATAGTTCATGTCAGCAAACGCTTGTTCAGTGTGTGGTGGAAATCGCTGGAACATTTCACAAAGGCAGTCTTTAGCATGACTTCATTCTCTACATTGCCCAGGGCAAGTCTATGTCTATTCATTGGCTCTGGTGGGAACACAGCCTCACTAGATTAAGCTCTGCTTTTGTAAATAACCCCTCAGAGTACAGACCACTTTCGTTAAATCAATCAGAATCAGTCAGTTGTGCATTGACAAGTTTCTTAAATGTTTGAAAGTCAGCTTTCTCTTGTGTCTCTTAGGGGAGTCCTTATCCTCCTATTTCAAGAGGAACCATTTAGCCATCTCCTGTGAAGTCATTGTGTGGTTTTGGCACCTTGCAGTAGCGCACGAAGCTCGCTTGTCAGAGGCTTTTTGGGGATGGAGTGGGAAATATCTCTAGTGAGGGCTTTGGAGTTGATGACATCAACCCACCCTTGCTGTTAGATATGCGGGCAGAATCCTGGTGCCTAGAAGCCTGGGGTTTGGGAAAATATCTGAAAATTATGGTGCCTGGTCCAGCTATGGCATGGTTAATTGCTACTTTTTCTAAATTTTGATTTGTATTCAGCAGTTCTCTTATTAGAATCAGTCGGTAGCAGTTTTTCTCCTCCTTCCCCTGCTTCTCACTGCTCTGTGAAGAAATGTGTGGCTCTTAGGGATTGCAGGGAGCAGCTAACAGAGCATTCAAGAAAATTCTTTGTATTATTAAGAAACAGAATGGCGGCTCTTTTGCCTGAAGGTAAAACTAAATTTGAGCAGCAGGGGGCATAGAGAGTGTTTGTGAGCATAACTGCAGGCTGAAAAGCTAATGTCTTCTTCCTTCTGCACCTTGTTTGGGAGAGCCTGAGAAGAGCTCAAAAGTCATCTTCAAGTGTGCTGGATTGCTCTTTTCTAAATGTCCGAACGCTTGGGAGTCTGATTTTTCAATGAGAAGTGGGCAGTGCTAGGATGAAATACTCATTTGCTATGTTTTTGTGAGTCAGTGTCATGTGTTTTAAAAGAATGATTTCCATAATTATACCTGTATCCAGATCTTATTTAGACCCTTTAGCTTAGTAGCCTAGAGCTCTGCAGGCAGCTCAGCCTGTGGTCTTGGGGGAGGCTGGTGCTCTTGGGAGGAAGACTTGCATCTTCTCTTATCCTCCCACTCTCATCTCCATCATCCTTTTGGACTCCTAATGTTGTTGAATTGCTGTTGCCACAAACAGAGGCTTGTAGAAAGGATTTTAGCTCAAGAGGCTTCTGGCAGATTATTTCTTCCTTTGTACCCCTCAAAGGATGAGATTCCTTAAGGTCCTGGCTCATTTGGAACCAACCTCCCCACTGCTGAGGGAGGGATGTGAAAGATTTCTACCAGCATCATTTTCATATACACTGCTGAAAGTACCACTAATCATGAGGAAGAATTTCCCCTTCCTGTTGGCCATTGCTTGATGCTCTTTGGTTCGCCTGGGGTTGTGCTTCTGGCTGATATCATCGGGCCTTTGATTTGGAGCTGTGTTTTCATTTCCTGGTGTCTGGAGACAGTTTTGGAAATAACCCGGTTCTGCCCTGCCTCCATTATCTTGGCAAGGCACGTGTTTTGGCATGTAGCCTGTCTCCATGGCATGTAGCCTGCATCCAGAGCTCCCAGATCTTACTTTGTTTCTACAAACACCTGAACCACACATTGCAAAATGGGGGATCACTGGGAAGTCCCATACCTTCCTCTGCCACAATGCTGCACCCTGATGTAGCTTCATCCTCTGTGGGTTGTTGAAGGTGTGAATCCCCGCCTGTAGGACAGTATTTTTTGTGTTTGTTCTCACTTCCTTTCTCTATCTAGGATCAGAGTTCCTGATTTTACTCTCTAGCTATAGTAAGGCAGCAAAGGACAGTTGTGTTGTAGACATGCAGCTTCAGTCACAAATACACCATGTGTCCTTTCAGGTTTGCATCATGAACACAAGAGGAGACTAACTCAAGGTTTCTCACTGGGGGCTAATACGCTGCAACCAGGTCTCTGAGGCACAGTTACTGCGGATTTTCACCCACTTGTGCCTTTGCCCTTGGAAGAAGTGGCACCTTCTGTCCTTGACACAGGTCCCAGGAAGCCTAGGTTGGGACTGCCTGTGTGTTTTTCTTTGAGTTCAATGCAATGAGCACAACAAAGTGCTCAAGTTTTGGGATATTTCTTTAGGTAGAAATTAGATACAAATTAATCTATTACATGCTTGAAATGCGGGTCTGCTGACTCCATGCGCTATCCTGTAACATCACGCAGGCATGAATAGTGATCTGGGTGCTGGCAGAGATGACTCCTAACCCAGGGCCTAGTCACCTATGAAGAGAAATTCCATCAAAGCATCCAGCCAGTCTGTAGGTTTTTTACCCAGAATGCTCCTAGAGATTATTAAAAATATGTGCTGGGCAATTTCAGAATGGCTGCAGTGGTAAAAACATTTTTTGTCAAAATAAATCCTTCTATGTCTAGTGTTGAGTGTGAATGTTATTAGATAAGCAGCTAATCTAAAGTAAGTCAAGTTCAAATTTAGCAGTCTCCTTGATCATACCACGTGCAGTATTCTGGCAAGGTGGAATGAGAAGACCTGGTATCTAAATTGTGCAGGAACATCACAGCTGTTTACAGTACCAGAGGACCAATATTCCCAGTATTATAATGAATTTTCAGTTATTCCTTGTTGCTTAGAAGTGATGAAATAAAACAGTAATCCAAGGCTTTTCTTCTTTCTTCTATATTTTAATCAATAAATAGGATCATTTGAATTGCTGTGGAATTTGCTTACTGTAAGTAGCAGTGGATGCAGCTAACATCTGCTCTATGCTGTACAAACATTTTGACATGGTTTTATTACTGCCTCATAATCAGTAAGATCTGCTACTTACTTGAGTGTGGGAAACCAGAGTTTCCTTCTATTTGGCAAACTTTATTAAAATCTCAGGACTATCAGGACCTTAATAAATTAAGGGTGCATACTGGTTATGTGTACAAAGATACATAACCCTACATGTTATTAACTACTAATATAACTTAAGTAGTTAATTAGCTACTAATATAACTTTTGGACCTTCAAACTGTGATTTGTCAGTGGTGGTCAATTCACACAGGGCTTCAGGGATCAGCTATAGAAGCGTGAAGATACGGCAAACTATGGAAAGCTCCAAAGCATCACTTTTTCTGAGCTGACCAGAGGTTTCATGGCCACCTTCAGCCAAGCACAGATTATTATATGCCCTTGCTCAGAAGTGGAACTCAGGATTTCACATCTTCTATAGCATTGTATAGATGTCCAACATTTCAGTTAAATGTTTGGTATAATTTCATGGTGGTCAGTGATGAGTGGTGAAGACTGTCAGCAGACCATTAGCCCACAAGTTTGGAACTTAGCGATTCGAAAGACATCGTGCAAAACATAGCCTTTCTCTAAATAAATGTCAAAAATGTAGATTATGGTGCAGGAACAGAATATGTTGCTTAGAAGCCAATCAAGTATCATGTAACACTTCAGGATTTTTTATTCCATGAAGATACACTTCAATTCCAGTCCACTGTTGAGAATAAAGAATTGCTTGAGGCAACTCTTGAGTGAAATTTTATTTCTCAGCTTTGGAATTTCTGGAGCCAAGTATGCTTAAACAAGAAACTGTGTTTCTTAAAGGTATATGGTTACTATACATAGTCAAATTATGTATGATTTCCTGTCCTGTGCTTGGCTTAATTTTTGTGTGGTATATCTGCATATCTTCCTATTTTAAGAACCATTCAGAAAGAAAAGTGTTTGAATTGAGAATTTCCAGTCTTTGAGGGGGGACCCAAGAGACTTCGGTAAAATTGGTGTCTTTGTTGATGACGTTGTTTTCCAGGATTTGCAGACAGAAGTCTGTTGTTTAACCTTACTCAAATTTAAACAAGTGCTTCCCGACAGATTCTAGCAGGAACTGTTGGACCACTATATCACAACAGCTGTCAGATGCACTGTAAAGATAATTACCCCCACATACTCGGTTGACCCTGTAAATTAAATTTGGATACACCTTTGAAATATAATTGGCCACACTATAGTTAACTTTTTCTCTGGTAAAATGTCATGTTTTTGCCAGGTGCAGGGCAGGGGAGGAAGCAATAAAGGGGGGTAATGGGGAGAATGGAATTGATTATAACTGGTATAAATTTCAGATGATGTAAAGCATCAGCTCTTTGCCCAGGGAAACCAGTGATTAAAGACCTGGATAGTTCTACACAATTGACTTATACTCTAGAGTGGTGTTCTCCAAATTACAGAACCAATCAACCACCCTAATTGCCTTCATTCAAAACCAGTCACCAATTTGATTCTTTTACCAGCCAAATAAGACAGCATAAATCAGGCAATGTGACTGTCGGGGAATGCACATTTGAGACCCAGCCAGATCTTATGTAACCTAACAATAGTGTATTAAATCCATGGAATTCTCATTTCGGCACAACATCTCCTTTTGGCTTTCTGCGACACGGTGAGCATGGGACTGAAGTGCTCAAGGTCTGAATGCGGACCCCAGCTACGATGGTGTGACTTTACAATGGCTATGGTGTAAGTGAGGGCTGAACCCGGCCTTTACTTTGTAGTGTCTGCTTTTATTAGGATTTTTCTATAAAAGGCTCTAATGGGATTTACTTTGCTCCCATTGAATGAAACTGTTGCTGACATTAGTGAGAGCAAGTTCAGACCCTACTCAGCTTTTCACTGTTGGCGTAAAAGCATTTGTTGGTTTCTTTTAGTGGAGTGGAGCTAATTCATTTTTGTTTTCAGCATACATTCTCTTCGTCCCCTTTTGTGTGCGTGTTCTATTTTTGGGGGAAAAAGAACAACTTCCTTATTTTAAACCCGACCCTTTCTCGGCACGCCTGTCACCCACTAGTACAAATGGGAAACAGAGTTGTGTGGCAGCTTCTGGATCTTGGAAACATTGAATGACTATGGAAACAATTAAAGATTGCACTGTGCCTGAGGAGTCTTTCCTTGGAAAGAGGACTTGAACTGCTCTCTAGCTATCAGTAGGACTGAATGCTCATTATAAATTCTCCAAATCTAGTTTGACTGTCAGTTTAGGAGGTGCAGACATGGATAGGCAGTAAAAGATCTTACTGGGCAAACAGCAGTAGTCAAAAGCAAATAGATCAACTAGATGCTTGAAACAAAAGAATAGAGAATATATCTGCCACTGATGAGGCCTTGTAAAAAGTCTTGTAACAGATTTTGACCACTATACACATGGACCTAAAGTGAAGAGTCATGATTGAATTGTCTGATATGAAAATAGGGGGGAAATTTCAATAATTTAGAGAACTTCTATTCTTTTCAAATGTGCACAAAAGGACAGTATAGATGACTGACAAAATGACAGAATAAACTTGGAAAGGAGGTACAGAAGATTTCACTAATATATGAAAAACTATGAATGCCATTCTGAAGACTTGTCCTGTTCCTCTTTCTAATTCTGCCAGTAATAAAAGATCATGGACATCCAATTTCTGAAAAAATATAAAGGCATTCCATAAAAAAAAAATAATACTGTATGCAGAAAACAGTGAAGTTGTGGTACTTCTACAGGAGAATGCTAGCTGTGGTCACATTGTGGTTACTATGACCAGTACCTTCTGTCTCTACAAAGTTTTAAATATAAAAACAATTCACTGTTAGGTTTCAAGATACAAATGTATCTGAAAAAGAATCCTCTGCTGATTAGTAACATTGCCCATCTTTACAGGTTTTTAATGCTGATTTGTTTTCCAAGTTCTCTAATAGTTTACCTCTAAACTGGTGAACAGTATGCCAGATTATAAAACAATAGCAAGCATTTACCATAAGGGTCTGAAAAAATATATTTCCTGTTGCTGAAGTTTTCTGAAATAGCTGGAAGATACACTCTTTAACTTCCTTTGGCTGTTAAGTGAAGTTAAAATGCAACATACTAAAATAGTAAAGAATTGAAGACACAGCGACACTTGCAACCACTTTCTAGTAAGTGGACATTGCCATGACCTGTGAATTCTGGTTAATTTTATGAAATTGCTGTATCATTCACAGCTTCATATCTAGAGGTATGTCATTCCTCAGCTTGGACAGGGGAGAGAAACAGAGGCACACTTGTGTTGAACACGATTGCATATGCAGGACCTGATCCAGGAGGAAGGAAGCTGGCTACAAAGCAGAGGTTGTGCATGACTTGGTAGAGGAGTCAAAGGAAGGGCAACAAGGACTTTTTTAGGAAGGTCTGACCTAAGTATAGACAACACTTGAGACTGTTTAGAAAACAACAAAAAAAAATGATTCTTGGCTGTCTGTACAGTCCCTTCTCAAGCTTGTGGGCCTGCCTTCCTGCCACCAAGAAACTGTGAATAGGATAACTCAAACTCTGAGAAGGAGTTATCCTCACGCTACTAGAGGATGAGCAGGGGGGAAGTTGGCCCACTGGAAGCTGGTGACGAATGGAGAAAGTAGAGACAGTGAGGTGCTATTTCCGTAAAGAAACACAGAGCTGCTGGGCTGAAAGTGACCTGAAGAAGCCAAGGAAGGAAACTGGAGCCTCTTCTCCCAGGGGTATCATGAGTGCCTGAACAGAAAGCCCCTAGGGTTGTAGGGTTGTTGTTGGCTCTACTCAAGTACAAGTATTTCATTCACTCCTGCAAGTCTCTCATCTGAAGCCCAAAATGTAGTGATCTAATGGAAGAACATGGAAAAGAGCAGTGGAGCCCGATAGGGATGCAGAAGCCCTTCCCCCACCCATCCTCCCCCTTCATATGCCAAGGGGAGTGTGGAGAATTTCTTCTGAAAAGTGGTATTGTAAGCTGTACAGAGGAAGGAATTGAGTGCTTCCCCGCATGAAATCTAATTGCATAGTAAATACTTTCCCCCTCTCTTTTCACTTGTCTTTATTCTGTTATTTTCTCTTCCCATCTCCTGATTTTCACTCCTTCCTAGTCTCTCACTTCTCTTCCATGCTGATTTCATCTGCCATTTCATTGTCCTGTGTTCTTTTGCTCTGATTTTGGAAAAATATCTAAAAAATTTTGCTAAATATACTGGTGCTCTAGTGTCTCTGCCTCTCTCCTCTAAATTACCAGTCTGGACCCTGTTTTCCACCACCTGGCCTGTGTCCCCCATCTACCAGTGCAGAGGTGACTCCCCGCACCCTCAGAAGTAGAGAGCGCTGAAATATGATATATAGGGTTTAAAGAAGAAAAGCCGTAGGTGCATATATTAATTTCTTCCTGCAGTAGGGAACTGATTCTGTGGAAGCAATGTTAATGTGAATAAGATTGTGTCCTCCCAAACCTTGAGATGGTCTCAGTTACTTATCTTTTTAGAGGGAGGAACACATGCAACATATTGATCTTCCTTACCCCTCAGAAAAATCCCTGCATTTTTACAGTGACTGGTCTGGAAGATCTGGTTTTGAAAGATCTTTTGAAAGATCAGGATGCGAACAAAGAATCCCAGATTTCAGTCTGCAGGCAGATGGACCTTTAAACAAAACTCCCAGCACAGCAGGGGCATCTGTTACAATTTGTGATCCACAAACTTTAAGGATACTCAAAATTCAGCTATGGGGCTCAATCCTTAGCTAGACCCAGCAGGAGAAGTAAAAGGCAAAGTCTGCGCACTGTCAGATTTACTAAGAGCTAAAACAGTTCCTGCAGTAAACCGGAACTGTATGAATTTAACTTCATATTAGCCAGCACATGGCTTAGACATCTTTTCTTCTACTTCTTTATCCTAGAAGACCTGATTAAGGAGGTGGGGACAGTGACAAGCAGCTTGGTGAGGCCATTAGAGGAGTATTGTGCATTCATGTGATATTTTTTAAAAATAAATCATTCCCAAAACTGTGCCAATGGGAGTTTTTCATATACCCTATGGAACCAGGAGCCAGCCCAGTCATTTGCATTTACATTTAATACCTTCTGCATCTTCTGTTGGGAATTAAAGGGTACCAAATAATTTTTGTCACTGGAGTCCAGTGTTGGAGACTGTAGAACTGTTTCTGCCCTACTTTAAAACAGGCTTATTAGCTGGTGCATGATACGTATTTAGGACAAACATAATTTTCTATTAAGTACCAGGAACTCATTTATTCAATACAACTTTTCTTTAAAAGTTTTCAAGGTCTTCTGGAAAAATTGTATCACACTTTTCATTGCAGTGGTCACTTCTGATGGTGATGCTAGCATATGTGCAGACACTACACAATTTTTTAAAATGTTAATTATTAGTCTGGATATTTTTCCATGAATGGTTATTACCAAAATGGGATAAAGGTCATTTAAGACAGGATGGCAGTACTTTGCTGTATTTGTCACTCATTAAATTAGTACACTTTCTTTTCATCAGCTTAATTCTTTTGACAAATAATCTGCAGTCCCTGCAAACATTAAGTGAGGGATTCGAGGAGCTTTGGTTAGATGCTCACAATGTGTTTTGCTTGGACAGATAGGACAAACATAAAATTCGTAGGACTGTGTTGCTGGCATACCACATGCTATAGTTTAAAAAAATTCTATCTTTAGCCTCACAGCTCCTGATACTTTTAGACATGAATTAGTATTATGTTTATAGAAGTTCTGAACAAATGCCTGTGAATATTTTCCAAAAAAATCCAGAAGGTGCTAACTTACGGGCAAACAGAGCCAAAGCAATTTCTATTTATTCTTTTGGTGAATATTTAGGAGAAATATTGAAATATTTTAAGTTCTGCTCGACAAATTTCTCTTAATAACTCAGACTCTGCTATCCCTAATTGCTGGTGTCACAGCTTTTCTGCGGTAGTGCTCATACCAGCAAAGACTTGGAAAAGCTGTCTGTAACTTAAAACTTTATTTTGAAATTCATTTCAGAGAGTTTACCTGGCAAGAAGTCAAAGTGCTTCATTGTGTGATCTTTCCACTCTCTGCAGTACACAACATGGCTATAGCTCTCCCAGCTCTCATTTCAGTGGTTGGCCTCCTCCTCCAGATCTGTCTCCACATGATCTGACCTTTTTCATTCTGGGGTAGAAATGTGGAACTACAGTGTGAATATTAATTTCGCACTTGAACTGTGTTCTCCAGCTACAACCTTCTCACTCAGATAAAACAGGCAAAAATAGTTGATATAGCATCTGCTTGGGTCAGACTGATGCTTTATTGCTCCCCCTCAGAAGAAAAAGTAAAAAGGTAGATCTTCTACTTACTCTTCCTGTTTCTCCTGAGTTTGGGGAACCATTAAGAGGAAAAAAAATCGTTTATTGTTGATAACATACCCAAAGTGACTTGGCCATTTTATGATCTTTAGGGAATATTCAATAGAAGACACTTACTGGTTTTCACCATGGCCTATATTATATCAAATAGTTAATGTTAGGTGGAGTGTCCCATAATTCTGTAGCTTTCAGTATTGATTAACATTATTTGTAGATGTCATTAAGCAAGAATAACGTTTCTCTTTTTATAATCTTTGCATAGCAAAGTGCCTGTGGAAGCATTCCCAGCTGTTTTCCCATCATTTTTAAAATTCTACCCATATTCAGTCAGCTGTGGATTTTTTTCAGATTATCACCTCTTTCTTCACTGATACTTGAAAAATTGGTGGCAAACACATGTTGCTATTTGTAGACTTTAAATTGTACTGGGAAGAAGGAAAGACCTAAATTGAGCATTCATCAGGAAAGTTGCCAGTTATTAAGTGGAAGGAGAGCTACCCTGAGTGCTTCTGTTTGCTTATTATAGGAAGAGGTCTTTTTCTACGGAAATACTAAACTCCTATAAGATGCTAACAGTGTGCTTAAAAGAACATGTTTGAAAGTAAGTAGCAGCATGTCTGGGTTTTGTAGTGACAATGAAGCATGTAAGAGTGCATTGCAGATGGCTTTCTCTTTGAAACCCTATTCACAGTGCCGCTGCTTCGTTCGGGACTTTAGCGTGAATTCCTGTTCCCCAGGTAGTTTCCAACTGGGACAATCTTGTGACCATTTTGCTTAACAACAACAACAATAACAACAATAATAATAATGTTTCCCTACAGGTAATTTTGCATTATTATTATATATTAATATTATTAAAATACAAGGTGAACCTCAGGGAAACTACTCTGCAACCTATACATTCAAGTTTTAGTAGTGAAAATAAAGAAGTCCACAATCTCTTGTCTCAAATATGTTATGAATTTATGGGTATCTATCTCAGCATAACTCAGTCAAGCCCCCCCCCAAAAAAAAAAAAAAAAAGAAAAAAAATTGTATCAGCTCTGAAAATCAGTGGAGATGTCTGTGCTCTTTATTGGAGGTAATTAATAAAAGTGGATTCCTTCATGTCAGGCATTTGAGTACTGAAGCATTGCTGGCCATTGTAAACCTCAAACTCTTTAATTACCCATTTAATCTTGTACTTTAAATTGTTGTCTGTTTCGTGAGAGTCGAATTATAAGGGTATGCATTTTCAGTGGGGGATTATGCATATATTGACCTAACTTTAAACCATTAACATCTAAAGCTAAGTGAAAAAAACTTCACAAGAAGTGCATGCAAATAAGTAAGAGAAGAATGGAAGAGACATGGGTATACTGAAATACATACCCAAGATTTTAAGGAAAAGCCTGCAGCTGGTCATAATTTCAAATCTAGATGCAAGTTGCCTACTTACTTTGTCTACAAATTCTTGAATTTTCAGAGACAAATGTGTTAAGTACAAATTACACAACCATTTCTTTTCTGTTCAGTCATCCTTTTTCATGCCAAAGTACAGAGTTTTTTAACTGTACAGTGGATGAGTCATCTTTTGAACAATTTAGAAAGTAAGAACTAATAGAAATTAAGTTAGAAGTAAGAAGAGTGGTCGTGTAGAAGAATATTGAAGAAAAAAGCAAGACAGTGAAATACCTCAATTGTTTGTTCCTGTTGTTGTCTTCTGTCTCTAGACCTCAGCTGCACCAATATTTCCTCCAGGAAGCAGGAAACATAATGAATGCGTGTGTTTTTTCCAAAAAAGAGTTTATTAAAAGTAAAAGGTCAGTAGGGCTCCTCACAATTTGCAACCCTGATACGCACAGAGGCAGTGTTTGGCCAGCCACTTACAAACACTATTGACCTCCCTCAAGTTCAGAAATTTTGCATGATGGCTGTATTGATTGATTTATTTGTTTTTAAGTAAAGAAATACACAAGGGAGAGAAATAAATAATCTGACAATGTGTTCTAGAGGTTAGCATGGTGGAATTCTCTTTTAAAGATCAAATAGGTCCATACGCACCCTCTAGTTTTGATTGCTGTATCACAGTGATCGATGCAGCAAGGCCATATCAGACCATTAAACATCTCTTGTTCCATCAGCCATTGCTAAATGCTTCAGAACAAGGTGCAAGATATCCTGTAGGTAATAAGAGTGGAATATGCTGCCCAGAGAGTATTAATGTTCCTAGCCTTCTTATATAGCCTATGTGACGAAGATTTATATTCTTTCAAAACAAACAACAAAATCCTCCCCCTCCCACCCCCCTTTCCTATCTAAGTCTCCATCTTTTTGTTCTTGCAGAGAAATAAAATTTTTGTTTTCAGTGCAGAGTCAATCAGATGTTTAAGCCTTTCAAATTAAAATCTGTGCATTATTGTGTCATTAGAATGAATCCTCTGGGCTTCAGTAGTTTTCCTCCCATGCTTACCGTTATGTATAAGTGTAAGGATCTTGAAGCACTCAGACCTTAGCATCTAGAATAAAATTGATGTCCAGAACTTGAATGGCATATCATAAAGTTATCAAATGTTTGCAGATGAATGTTTAACAGATTCTTGTCAAATTGTATGAATCTGATGTGAAAGAGAATTCAAATGATTACTGAAAATTTGTCTTACCATAACAGAATTCTACTGGATTTATAGCAACTATGTTCCTTTATATTTCTTCTTAAATTTGGGGTTACAAAATTAAAATGTGTCTTTTTGAGAGTAAAACGTTCTGCTTCTTAAAATTAAGTTTTAAAATAAAAAATAGTTTTGTATAAACTAATTAAATTGGTTTTAAATTTGGTATGAACTAATATATTTCTGTTTCAAATCAGATTTTTAGGCAGTGATCAGTGATTGATTTGGTGATTTGGGACGTTGCTAATGGACAAAAGATGTCATACCCTCTCCCAAAGGGTGCAAAAGAGGAAATAGTAAAATCCCCACTACAGAAACCAGGAAAAAGTTGTGGAAAGTTTGAGTCACATAAGAAGCCTGTTTCAGGGCTAATGATGATTTTTGATCTTCCAAATCATAGTTTTTTCTTTAGGTGAAAGTCAATCCTTTTTTTCCAAGTAAAGTAGGCAAGATTTTTTTTTTTTTTGCATGTATACCCACTAACTTTCTGTCTTAGTATCTACATAACAGTTCACTAGATACTAAAAGTTGCATTTAAATAATAATGAATCTACATATGGGTGATTCTTGGAGTTTTTAAAACATACTTTAAACTGAACAAATAACGCATTTCTAAAATATCTTTTAGCAATCTTGAAAGATGCTGCCACCAAACATTCTCAACTGTTTTGGTAGATAATAGGGTAACTAATGTTGTAAGCTTCTGTACAAATCCTGTTAATATAACTGTTTTTTCCTGTTTCTGCTGTAAGGTTATGACATCTGCACGTGCCAGGAAATACAATGTGCTACCGAATATGCTATATGGCAATTTTCCTGAAATGTATATTCTAAGAACACTGCTGCAGAGACTATCTACTGACATAGAAATGTGAAATTCAAAATATACCTTTTAAAGGAATTTCTGTGATAACTGTGTTAGTTTAATTTGGTGATAATCCTCTAGCCTTTATAGACCAGTGTCCTTATAGGGCAGTAAGAAACTTTATCCATCCTCAGGCTTTGGAAATGCAGCCATCAACTCTAGGAAAGATTTGAGTCGAGAAGCAGAGGTTTGAAACCAGCTGGGAAAAATGTGACAGAAATCTCCATCTGCATTCATTCCATGTGTAGTCTTTGAGAAGTAGGCTCAAAAACACAAAACAGAAAACACAGATGAGACAGGGTAGCATCTGTTTATCCTTGTAGCCTCCTGCGGTGGTTTCTGGTCATCTCCTCTCTTGTTCTCAGTCTATGTTCTTCATTTCTCATTTGGTTCTTGCAGCCTGGGCATGACAGCTGTACTTACATTTTAAAACCTAGATTTTAACATTTTATCAAACATTTGGGGACAGAAAAAGGGGGCTCTGGTTACTGCAGGGAGAAACACAAAAGCAGAGTTTTCCTTCATTTTTTTCCCCTGCCTTTTGCCTGTCAAGCTTATGATGTCGAGCTTTGATAGGAAGGATCTGAATCATCTTCATAACATTGGGCACTGGGGCAGAAAAATCCCTCAGGCTGAGCTGCACTGAGTTATTCCCCTAGCTGTCAGTATTTCCTAAGCAAAGTGCAGCTCCACATGCCAGGGTCTGAGGATCCTCAGCTGGATTTCCTCTCTCGAAGGTCAACGACTGCTTTTATTTGAGCACCCTCGATCAGGATTCAAAAGATCTCTGCTTTCCACTTTGAGCCCCTCAATGTGTAATGTGTTTGGGTTATTTTTCTCAAGAGTGTAGTTTCATGAATGCTGAAGGTATTTTCAGACCTGCACGAGTTTTCCTTACTGCAGTAACCTTACTGAAATGTATGATATTGGTGTTTTGGTTTTGCTATTTTGGTTTGTTTACCAATTCATAGAGTATAAAATGTACATCTGGAACACTTGTGGCATGGCCAAAGTGCAAGTCAGACAGTAAGACTCTCTTGGTCATTAGCTGATAAGAATAAAAGGAATGGTTTGTATTTTGAAGGAAAGGTACTGTGAGGGGAAGATTTCTTGTTTGCATTCACATTGATACTTGAATCTAAAAGTGTTTTTATATCTTTAGAAACATTTGATTGACATTATCTGGAAGGAAGCTTTTTTGTGTTCTGGCCACATGATAGCACTTTATGTGCAGTAGACAGATATGTGTTTAATGTAAGGAGTAGTTTCTACAAAGCTTTACTGACAGTTTACTTTAAGGCTATGAGTACTCCTATTATTTTAAATGCTGTGTTGATCAAGGCCGGGGAAGCTTTGCATGGTCAAACCTTCAGCATATGTTACATCATTCTGCTTTATTCCTTCATTTAAGATATTCACTAGGTTTTTCATTGACTTAATAGCACTTTTGTTTATTGATGCCCTTGTCTCCTTCCCACTAGTTTAGACTACAGGATTGTCAATAATCTGCAGGATTATTTGGATTTTAATAGCCTTTCATTGCTTTTTCTTTTTTTTTTCCAGGGGAATAAAACCAAAACGAAGCAAAATCTCATAAGCTCTTGTGCCTTAACACACTATCTCTTAGGTATTTCTGTTGTCATTTATATTGGGAATTTTAATGTCATTTTTCATTGATATTTACTTATTTTTTAGGGAAATCTATAATCTTGTATTGATGTATCCTGGAAAACCAGTCTTTGCTACACTGAATTCAAATAGCTTATAGTTACCTTCCCAGTATAATTTGCTTGTTCCTTTTAATAAATAAATGATCTCTTTCTCTTCTCCAGCATGAGTGCACAAAGCTTAAGGGTAGAAAAAGCAGCTTTTCTAGGCAACTCTATAGCCCTGTGAATATGTTCCTCTGTTCTGTATTTGATAATCAACAGATATCTGAGGCAGTTGAAACTGATTTTGAGTACCCTGAGAGCTGGTCTTGGATACGTCTTACTTCTTATTTTCTTCTTTGTAGTTCATTCTGCTTTCTATTTTTCATACCTCCTACTGAAGTCATGGAATGGTTAGACTGACTATTACACTTCTAATGGATTAGTTGAGTACTGGAAAAGCCAGACATATTAGCCTTTTCACATTCAAATGTGTCATATACAATATATGTGGTTCTATGAATATTTAATTTGAGTGAAAGGCTTGTCTGAGTATGATTTCACTGAGTAAGAAATCGCTTTTTATTTCTGGATTTCCTGGGTGTCCAGTTTGCTTCCATGCTTTTTAAAATGTTCATTAAACATTTTCAGCCAAACTGAAACCTTTGGTGAATCCTGATCCCAGTAACAAAATTAAAACTGAGGTTTTGTTTTCATTTTAAAATAGAATTTTGTGCGTTCAATTTGTTTGACATTTACTCCCTCCTCCCCTGTTCCCTCACTTGGATCTTTAGGGGCTGTGTTGTCTCTAATGTCCCTTGAGCGATCAGACATGTTGGCGCTTGACAGATAATGAGAGTTCAGGCGTGATATTGAAAAGAACTAAGCTATAATTTTCCCTGTATTACTTAATTCCATAAGAAATGGTGTTGAGCTTCAGATTGTTATGCTGGAAATTATAACTCCATGGTCAGAGAAAGCAAGCTGTTTTATTGTCAAGGGAGCAGAAGCCTGTTCCCCAATCAGCAGTAAAACATTTTATGGGAGGAGTATTTGTTTCTCCAGCACAAAATAAAAACTGTTTGCAGGGTATTGTAGCCAGTGACAGGATGGATAAATCATGCACCTGCAGAACTCCTGGTATACAATAGATATAACATTGCAGGAAAGAAATCATAGCTTTGATAAATGCCCTAATCCCACAGTGAGGTTTACAAAAGCATGCAGACCCATCCACAGGAGTTAGCTGTACAGTGGTACATTGGGTAGCCTTGCAGGATTTATAGAATTCTTCCCAGTGGCCAAATGCATTTCATAACCACATTGCGTTCAGTAAAGTAAGCATTTTGTGGATGTGAAGACTTGTAATATGCATGCGCTGCTGGAATCAATGCTTTGTGGAAGGGGTGTTGTGCCATGGACATTTTTTGGTTGTTTATAAGCATCCCTCTTCCCTTACATGTCAGTCTGGATTGTACTCACTGGTTAATGTTGCAGGCTTGCTTAAATTGTCAGCCAGCTGTTACTCTTGGGATTGTCTAAAAAAAGTCGTATATTGCAGATCTAGTGTGAGGAAAATCATTTTGTATCCAAGACAGTGGTTGATTTATTGTTCAGGGAGTAATTCAATATACATGTAGTAAACAGATACATCAGAAAAAGCATTAAGATACCGCAGAACATAGTGAAACATACCTTTGGGTACTGTAAAAGGGGAAGGAATTCAAGTGTTAATGAAATAATTATTTTTCTCCCTGAACTATCAAAAAATAATGAGTTTCACAGAAGATGTTAGCTGTCTGTAAAAAAGTCCAATTTTAGTTGATAGGTAAATGCTAAAATCAGTCATTAATCAGCAAAGCTCCTGAACTTATGTTGCAGTCAGAGGTACACAGGTCCACATAAAAAAAAGTAGGTAAAAGTGGTTTGTTGACTTACAGCCAAACTAGTACAAGAGCCTTCTGTACCTGGGAATGTGATCCTAGGAAAAGCACTTATCACATGTTAATATTTTTTTCAATTCTTGCACCAACCATTTGTGTCCTGTGTTTTACCAAGGGAATGCTGCAGGTCCCAAATACTGCTGTGTAGTTTGCAGAAAAGACTTCACGAGTGCAACTGTCATATATGAGAGAGGAATTCTTAGACCTTGTAAAAATACTGCTCTGGAGATCTGCCAAGATCAGAGACTTAATATGATATGTTTTGTATGTAGTCAAGAACTTTCCCTAAGATTAGTGTTCACCATTAGACTATCTTATCTGGCACAAATCCTCCTCTTCAAGTTCTTTGCCTCTGTGACTTGTGTGCTGTACAGATCCTGATAGAAGAACATCCTTTTCTCCAGTCAATCCATACAGATGAGCTGCATGTGCATTCTTAGGAGTATTGGATTGACTGATTATTTTATATTAGTGACTTAGAAATCAGAACTATGCAGTACATGGAGGTCATCTGTGGCAGGCTCCAGAATTTACTGGAAACACTCAGATCATAGAATCATAGAATGGTTTGGGTTGGAAGGGACCTTAAAGATCACCTAGTTCCAACCCCCCTGTCATAGGCAGGGACACCTCCCACTAGACCATGTTGCTCCAAGCGCCATCCAACCTGGCCTTGAACACTGCCAGGCAGGGGGCAGCCAGAGGTTCCCTGAGCAACCAGTGCCAATGTCTCACCACCTCCACAGCAAAGAATTTTTTCCTAATATCCAATCTAAATCTACCCTCTTTTAGTTTGAACCCATTCCCCCTTGTCCTATCACTCCATGTCCTCACAAAATGTCCCTCTCCAGCTTTCTTGTAGGCCCCTTCAGGTACTGGAAGGCTACTATGAGGTCTCCCCAGAGCCTTCTCTTCTCCAGGCTGAACCCCAGCTCCCTCAGCCTGTCTTCATAGGAGAGGTGCTCCAGCCCCCTGATCATCTTCATGGCTCTCCTATGGACTCGCATGAACAGCTCTGTGTCCTTCTTATGTTGGGGAATCCAGAACTGGGCAAAGTACTCCGGGTGGGCTCTCATGAGAGTGGAATAGAGGGGGTGAATCATCTCCCTCAACCTACTGGCCACACTTTTTTTTTAACACAGCTCAGGAACATGCTCATCTTGGGTTAACACAATACTTCACTACTTTAAATTGTAACCTTGTTGTTGTAGAAAAGGCTGGAGTAAATTTAACAGATGCCACTGTGTTTTATTTTCAGAAAATAATTACTTGACCTACCATTACAAGGTTATACTCAATGTCCTTCTGAGGTTGTTAGGATTTAAATTTCTCACAATAGATTGACTAAATAATATTCTGAACAGAAGAAACTTTCACATGCCCTTACTCCTTTCAAAGTGAAGGAGGCAGAGGAGGAGAGAGAAGGCTGGGACTTGGAGTCAAGATATTCGCTGTGTTTAAACCTTAAATTAAAGGTTTAAACTAGACCAATAAGAGTCCCATCTATCCCATCTATCCCATTTTAATACCAGTTTACTTTTTACAAATATCCTAACAAAGATAAACAAAAAAAATATCCTTTGGAAAGTCTCTTTTCACTTTTCCTTCTGTGAAAGGAAGACATACAAATGAGCAGTACAGGAGCAGGAGTATTCCCACTCCTATGACTGGGTATAATATGTGTAACAAAACAAACACAAGTTTCTCTTATGCATACAAAATTCATTTTCTTATTCTGGAGAAACCAGTTTGAAGTACAGCAACATTTCTTGTGACTTTACTCAGTCATTGCACTGAGCTTGCCCGCTGAGATACAGGTGATGTTACTGCTTTTTGGGAGGTGCCTGTGTGCAGAAGTTTACTGAAACCCAGCAGTCTTTCTCCTCGAGAACCATCACTTAACAGCAACTGATTCTGATTACACCCAGGTCTTCCACACAGGTCGCCAAGAGACCTTAATGCTTTAATCTGAATTGTCCTTGGCATGTCCCTTGTTACTAATTCTTTGCCCCTCAGCACTGATGTGGATGCAAAAAACCAGGCTCTTAATGGCCTCTTCCTCAAACCGTGAAGGCTGCCTTTTTTTTCAGCTCCCCTGTTCACTCTCTGTAACTAAAAGAGCAATGTTTCATACTTTGCCCAGAAAAAAAATGCTCTTAGGATTCAAGTAACAGTTAAAAGTACACATGAATTACAGTGTTGAGTCACTGGAAATGACAGCAATTCTAACCAGAAGAGTGTGAAAACCATATATATTTTGTTTTCAAGGCATAACTCTGGGGAAAAATAACAATGAGTGGCAGACTCTTTTTCTAGAATTCATTCCGCGAGAGTTATTTATATAATTTGGGACGTATCCTAAAAAGTCTCTCAACATAGCATTCCTACTGGGCCCCAGCTCTAAATGATTCAGCTGTGCTGGTTGTGTCCTGTAAGCCTGGCTCTCCTTTGTCCTGTTTGTGGAGAACCTGCTGAGAACAGCTAGCCCAAGGAGGGCATTCCCCTCTTACCTCACAGGAGGGGGCAGATGGGCTTACTTGGGCTTCGGCCTGATGTGGGCCAGTGCTTGGCGCTCTTGGATCCATTGGGTGAGCAATAGCCTTATAAGTATGCTGAGATATGAAATACAGCTTTATCATTTCTCTGTGGTTTCAGTGGAATGCCATTTCACTTAGTTTATCCTGTTTTTCCAGGTACAGCATATTGAGTTTCAATCCCATGTCTGGAAAAACAATGTTTCTCTTAAATTTGGTCATGTCTCCAAAGTTTTTGCATAAAGGTTATGAGACAAACTTGATAAACTCAAATCTGCAGTGGCCAAATATTAAGAGCTCAGTTCTTACTGGAACAGATGGAATCAGGTCCTAAACTGTAAAAGATTTGCAAGCTATAGTGAAAGATTATGTTGGGAAAAGTAGCAGCACAGAATTCTTCTTTCCTGCTATTAAAAAAAAATAATATGCAGTATCTTCCAAAATCTTTCCCAAAATAAAAAAAACACTCTCACTCTTAAATTTCACAATTGCAACAATCTTTAAGGCCTCTCAGGTGGATTTTGTGATGAACTAACTACAGATTAGGTTTGCGAGTTTCATATTTTCTCTGAGCAAGAAAACAAATGAATCATTTTAGCTCATGCACTAATGTTCCAGGGCAGCTATTTTCATTTCTGACTTTTACAGGTTGTAGGAAAACTTTGATTTCTATAGGAGCAGTAATATTTTGTAAAGCATCCAAACTTTTAAGAGTATAGGACTGTGCTTTGCATCATGGTCTGATCCAAATACAGGCATATGTAGTTCCTGCAATCAGTGTCTCCAGAATGGCAGGTTCTCTACTTGGCCTTTCCCAACTCCTGTAATCATTTTGACATCCAAAATAAGGGATGTCAAATCCCTTGAAGTGATAGCAGGAATAGGGCGAACACCCTTTCAAACACTACTCCTTTCACAAAAAAACCCCAGAAGATGCAGCTGAGGACAGCACCATTCTGTAATAAAAATCCAAGGAACTGGAGACAGCTCAAATTGTGTGGGTTAAGAAAATGACATCATAGCTCTGGGAAGTCACTTTTAAAAGATGAGGTAGTGGGAGGCTGAATTCAGATGTTATTTACACCTCTTTAATCCCACTCGTCTTTTTTTTTTTTTTTTTAAGTCAGTGCAAGTAGAGAGGTAACATAGAGCAGAATATTTGAGCCTCTCCTTTTGGAGTGCAAAGCCAATAATAATCAGAGCATTTTGCAATAGTTGGCAGAAGGGTGTCCGATAGATGTAGTCAGTCTTGCATTTGACATAATGTGGAATTTCAGAATTAGCATATATTTTTCATGTTAGTTTGCTGCATTATGATGCTGTATTGGAAAAGAGTGGAGAGCACAGGTGTGATGACACAAAGACTGAATCTGTGTCAGAACTATTTATGTTGCGTAATGTCCTAGTCGAATGGAGTGCTTTATTCACCTACAAATAGGAAGGAGTGGCTGCTAGTACTTACATCTACTACAAACTTTAAAAGTTAGAAATGTTGCACCAGTCAAAAGTTTTGCCACCATTTAACATTGGCACAGTACTTTGGAGATAAAAAGTGCTCCATAAATACCATGTTCTATTTTTTCCATTCTTAGACTTCACACATCAACTATTAAAAGAACCAAGAACGGAAAGCAGTTAAGCCCAAGAAGTAGTAATAATACTGATAATACTTTGCACTTCACTCATGCTTATGTCCAAAAATGTTCAAAACTTTTACGAACATGGTGAAAAGGTTAGCCTGGAAGTTTTAAAGTAAGATTATCCATATTTATAAGCCAGAGAAATTAAGGCACAGGAAAAAAAGGGTCATATTTTAAAATATGCTTAAACATTTAAATTTTCTGATCTCAATTTCAGATTGCATTAGATCTTTAGAGTATAAAGGTACTGGAGTGACTTATTCAAGGAAAAGAAAAATTTCCCCTAGCTTTGTAATATTTGTTGTTTCTAGCAAAACATAGCAAGGAGCAGTGGACTTCTTTTTTTATTGGAATCTGATCATATATAAATAAGACAGGGTTATGGGAAGTTGTTCGGAGGACACCTTGAATTCAACACTTTGACTTTTGGGGTCCTTGTTCTCGAGTCTTAGCTATCTGACCACCCTAGATTAGAGCCATGAGATGACCAGGCTGTCCTGGGACTTGGTGGCTGGCCGTGCAGATGTCTCTTCTCTGGCTGACAGCCTGAATAGCTTCGAGGTTTCAAAGCCAATTATCCTGGGAGTGTCTTTGTGTATTGACTTCTGTATTGGTTTGTTTTAGGTTTTTTTTTGTTTGGGTTTGTGTGTGGGTTTTTTGTTTTGTTTTGTTTTTTTCTGGAGAAGAAAGAGAGAAGCTTGTATCAGGTTAGAAATAGTAGCACCCTCTATGAAACTGTTCAGAGCAGAGGTCTCTCCTCACAGGGACCTCCCTCTCAGACACCCTGAGGGGGAGTGGGAGTACATGGGGTCTTGCTTCCTGTCTCAGTGTCCCAAGTGACCTGCAAAGGTAGCGCAGCCAGCACCCCCTCCATGGTCTGAATGGCTCACCCTTTCTAACGCACTCCCGTGTGGTGGGAGCTGGCTGGAGGAACAGAAAGGGGGCCGTGGGGGCTCATCTCTGTACGTGGATTTAACACGTGCCTCCAGCATGGTGCCAGATACAGGAAGGTGTTTTGTGTAGCACACAAACGCAAAACAAAACTCAGTCAACAGACAGAAGGCATCTGAGGCAGGTTGTTTAAAAAACACAGGCTTATTTTTCCTCCTGTTCTCTAATACAGGAACAGGTATTGTGCACCTCATATAGTGCTAATAGGACATCTCCCCTTACCGTAGTGGAGTTCGCTGCTATAGTGAAAATAATCAGTTAACAATTATCACAGCTGATAATGCATCTCCACATCCCATCAGCCACAGATATATTCCACTGGTCTATACATTGCAGGCTGATCAGAAATAATAGGAAGGAGCAAAACTATTGTTAGGATACAGCAGCTCAATATTCACAGAATATTCAGCCAGGGATGAACTCCGCAAGAGGAGTTAATAGCAGCCACACTTGAATACCTGATGTTTATAAAGGGAAGAAATGTGTATGGAGAAGTACATTATGGATAAAAATCTACTTGATCTGTCCAAAACAAAACCTAGCCTTCATCTCTCATGTAGAAGCAAGTCTACGAGGGCCCAGAAAGAGAGATTTGTCTTTGAGGAGTGATCTGAAAGATAAGTAATACGTCAAAGAGAAGAAAATGCAGTTTCTGCTCCTCGGGGAAAGAGGGTAAAAGGGGAAGAAAAAAAAGAAAAAAAAAAGAGAACTAGGAAAAAACCCCACATTAAAGCCTTTCAGGTTTTTTCCTAGTTGTAGCCATAGCCTCTTTCCTTTGATTTGTCATGATTTGAATTCATACAAAAAGGTTTATTTCAAATAAGCCCCTTTAACTCTAGGGGCAGATTTTTTTTCCCCCTAAAGCCTTTTGTAAGAACAAAGTAACCACTTGTCACACACAGTGACTAATGAGAGTTTAGTGTGGGTTTTAGTGTTCATTCATACGCTTTGTGTTCAGCTAGTCGTAAGTTAAATCTTTAGAAATCACACCACAGGAATCCTTCACTTCAGGGTGGGGGCGGGAGGCGAATCTGTCGAGATATTGAGAACTGGTGAGCGGAAACTGCTCTTTTCAGCCTTCCTAATCCGCGGCGCAGGAAATAAACACATGCAGGAAGTCGTGTGGCCTTTTCTTGAACTTAAAGTTTATACAGCAATTGATAACCGAAGCAAACTTTCTGTACTTAAACTTTTGAAAATTAAACTAAATAAAGAGGGTGTGTTCAGCCAATGCCAGCGTGGGCTGTAGTTTCTACAACCACATCTAAATACAGTATTAAAAAATGGAAAGATTATACAGGGTATATATTTTTATAGCTAGAATGTAGCCTTGAAACCTTTTTGTATGTCTTCTCTCCATCCCTTTTTCCTTCCATTTCACTAATCCTCTCCCAGTGAAACTAAGCTGACACATTGAAATGAATCTGAAAGTGATGTTTACGAAGCTGTTTTCTCTGCTTCTGCATCAGACTCCACTCTTTCATTCTTTCCCTGAACTTCTCATTTATCTTGTAAGCACTTCAGGGTAAAGATAGTCTTGGACCATGTGAAACACCTTGTTCGATGGTGACCGATATTGATATTTGGTTAATGCTACATATATTGTGTATAAAAGTTGTTTCTGAAAGGAGGGTAAAAATAAATGAAGCGTCATTCTTGAATACAGGTTTTGAAATTGATAGCATCAATTTACGAACAGGAACATTTATAAGCATTTCTAAGAATTATTATTTGTGTTCATATTTCTCAAGCTTTCCACTGTATTACTAAGGTCATTGTGAATTTAATACTTTAAAAAGAACAGTTTCAGATTTTATAATAAATACAATTAGTTGGTGGAAATTTGCATGGAATATTGAGAACACCTGTGCCAATAAAAAGAAAGCAAGCAAAACTCAAATGCAGAACAGAATATGAAGGAAATAGTACATTTGCATGTCTTTGAAGACCAACCTAAATATCTGCTAAAAATGCATCCACTTTTAATGCATCTTTTTTTTGTAAATTATTTTTTCTTTCCTGCCCTAATAAACCACCCCTATCAGTGCAAGCATTTATAAGGAATATTTTTAATAAAATTAAGACTATAAGCAGAAAACTGCAGTTAAAATACAGTAAAATGAGAGAAAGCCAGAATGAAAGTGAATTACACATCCACAGTGTGGGTTACTTTCAGATTAAATTATTGAATAAACTTTTAAAAAATATTCTTTTAAGATTTTGTGGTTTTTTTCTTCTGCATTTTAAGTAGTCAAAAAATGTCATGAAGTTTCATAGTCTGTTTAGAAGGTTACATATTTGAAATACAGGGGTAGCTTTGTGACAACTGGGCCTTACCTAGCCCCTAGATGGGATTTAAAGACTTCAAGAAATATATCTAAACATTGTCCTCAAACTGCCATTTACTGTAAAATAGACATAGCTGGTCAGGAGTTCAATAAATGTAAATATTGAGTTCATTATAGTCAATAAATATGCAAGTTTCAACTATTAATCTTGCAGGATTGCATCCTTTACGCATTTTTAGAACGTCCCCTCATTTCTGTCACTTATCCACTGCCCACTTGATTTACATCCCAGCCCAAAGTCTAAGTCAACAGTCTTTCTTTTGGGCATTACAGCGACTTTGTTGTTTCATTGGTATCTTTGAAGGAATACATTTTTTGCTTTTCCCCGTTCCTTACTGGAAACACTCATGTTTGTTCCAGACTGTGTGGCAGTATGTATATGCACAATGATGATGTGTAGCTGCACTGTTTGTATTCTACCCTAAAAGCTATTTTTACGTTGCATTTCTTTCTTTTTTGATAGTCCAGCTCCACAGTGAGAACGTACCAAAACAGTAAATCAAGAGTGACCATGAGCCCTGGCTTTAGCTCCCAGTGGAATAGCAGCCAACCTGCTTGGAATACATACACCTTTCCAAGAGCAAGCTTGCACTACCAGTCTCATGCTAGCTACACCTACTGTGCTGGACATCCTGCTGTAAGTAATTACCACCTTTTCTGCAGTTACCTGAAAGAGCTGTATGATTCCCTGGGAGGTGGAGGCGCTCAGGGGCTGACGGTTCAGCACACTTTGCCAGTGCTATTTCTGTCCCATGGGAGTCAGGCCAGCTCATGTGTACTAGCTGTAACTGGAAAATATTAGAATGAGTCTAAGACATAAGCAAATGTGAAAGTTTCATGGCTCGGTAGTAGTACATATATTTTTGTACATTTAGCAATCCTTCTCTTCACGTGAAATTACTGTTGTGTGCCCAGGTTTCAGTATCAGGGAGGTGGGCTGGAAAGCACTATTATTGATGGCTTTTTTTTGCTGTTTCTAGTGAGTCTGTTAGATGAATGAATTATTCTTTCTATTTCAGAGATTTTAAATTGTATGGATGAGTCAGTGAAGGAGGGCATCTCTTCTCATCATTAGATTTGTTAATAATCACTACTTTATCATTAATGTGATCAGTTGTGAACATGTAGTCTTGTTGCTAGGCAAAGATTACTGGTCCTCTGTAATTTGCATGAACTGGTGGCGAAAAAGAACGGGGAGAGGGGGGGTCTCACTGTTGTGTGTGTTTTAGATTGACAGCCATGAAGGGGTCACAACTGAAGGCTGATGGTGTTTTTTGTCATATTGGCGTAGCAGGCTGCTTTTAGCAGAGCCCTTTCATTCTTTTAGTTTCTGATTTTGAAAGACTCTAAGAGAGTTAAATGGGGAAGACCTTGTTAGTGTAAGCAATCTTTCTTTTCTCCCACTCTACACTTTGTTGTTTTAATGTTTGGATTTGAACTTAGCTTTGGATATTATCAGAACTTCTTAAAGGACGTACTATCTTAACATCCTGTCATGTGTATGTAATTAAGTTTTGTCACTCTGTAGTGAATTCCAGTAGGAAAATAGGGGAAAGTGCAGCTTTCACTACAGAGGGGAAATTGTGCTACACAATCTTATTGCAAGATCTTTGTGATTTGATTTAGATCTGCTATCTTGCCTGCCAACAGACATTTGGCCAGAAGTTTGGGTTAGGAATTGTCTGAAGCATTAACGTGGTAATTGAAATAAAGGAAGGGAATAAATTTGTAAAATCTTATCTCATTTCTGAGGCAGTGAGATTTCAGAGTGAATTAAACATCTCCATGGATTCTGCTGTTTGCTCAATTCCATTACGGTGTCATTGAAAATGATAAAAACTGTTGTGAGGGAAAAAACAGTATTTGGCATCAGAACAGCACAGATATTTCCCTTCTTTAGAATGATGTCTCAAAAATAGTCCCTGTACAGCTTAATTTACCTTAAACCGTGGGTATTCAAGTCATTAACTGCTCCTTAACTTTGATCATTTAGAATAAACACTACCCTCTGTCTGAGTCAAGCTTTGACTCTGCATAGCAACAGAATGTACAAGAAGAATGCTATACTGCCAGTAACATCATTTAAAAATTGAGACATCTTTGTATCCATATGAATTAAGATGTCGGTCAAGGCACAGGAGTCTTTTTTAGACTAATTCCACAGTTCCTTTTTCCTTTGTTTAGACTAAAGTTCATGGTACCTCAACTAGAATTGCTTTACCTGTACAATATTTGTTTTCATTGAGCACCATAATATGTAGTTGTTGGAAGCAGTACTTCGCTATGGAAGTCGATTTAGATGACTGCTGGAAAGTAGAGATTTCAGAACAGCCAGAGCTGCATAAACATCTCTACAGATTGTTCAATCCTGCCCTCAGTCCTGCCCTCAGTGTCCCTGGGTTCAACTGTTTAGAAAACTTGACACAATGAACGCACCCTCAGCAACTTTGCTGGCAACACCAAGCTGTGTGGTGCGGTCAACACACTGGAGGGAAGAGATGCCATCCAGAGGAACCTTGACAGGCTTGAGAGGTGGGCCCGTGCAAACCGCATGAAGTTCAACAAGGCCAAGTGCAAGGTCCTGCACATGGGTGGGGACAATCCCAAGCACAGATACAGGCTGTGTGGAGGATGGATTGAGAACAGCCCCGAGGAGAAGGATTTGGAGGCGTTGGTTGACAAAAAGCTCTACATCAGCCAGCAGTGTGCACTTGCAGCCCAGAAAGCCAAGTGTATCCTGGGCTACATCAAAAGAAGTGTGGCCAGTAGGTCAAGAGAGGTGATTCTCTGCCTCTACTCTGCTCTCATGAGACCTCACCTGGAGAACTGTGCGCAGTTCTGGGGTCCCCAACATGAGAAGGACATGGAGCTGTTGGAATGAGTCCAGAGGAGAGCCATGAAGATGATCAGGGGGCTGGAGCACCTCTCCTATGAAGACAGGCTGAGAGAGTTGGGGTTGTTCAGCCTGGAGAAGAGCAGGCTCTGGGGAGACCTCATAGCAGCCTTCCAGTACCTGATTTTCTAGACTGGTAGTAAGAAGCTGTAACAGGTTAGCTGACATTGCAGTGCCTACCACAGTGATCACATACTTTTTCCATACCTTCCCTACTTCTGCATGCTCTGAGCGTGAGGCCATAAGCAGGGCTTGGGCAAGGCACTCCAGCATACTCAGCTCCTCCCTCCTGCAGCATCAAATGAAGGTCATGTTTCCAAGAGAACACAATGCCTTAATATTTGCTTGGATGTCTGCTGCAGTGTATATGATAAAGTTAGAATTAGTCTGGTTCCTGTTTCTTACTTAGTTTTGTTTAATCTGGGCTCAAACCAACACTTTTATGGCAAATGACAACAATAAAAGCTGGAGATGGAGGAGCTCCTTTATTTGTGAATCTTCCCAGTGTATCATGCTCAACTGGATATCTACTACACTTTAGAGGATTTTATTTGCCCTCATCTGACACAGGTTCACCAGAACAAGCTGTAGGTCTTATTGCTGTATGAAATTGTTTCTGCAAAACCTCCCACATGGAATATGTCTAAAGATCATTGCAGTTTCTTGACACTTTGGAGGCTAACAAACTTACGAGTGCTTTGCAAGTTCAAGGCAGACAAATGTCAGGGAGTTGGATCTGGCCTTGAAGTACTTAAAGATATTAGCCCCTGGAGAGAGAGCCAAGAGAAAAGCTTTGGATTTCTCTACTGTTTGGAGAAACGCTGAAGGAGACAAAAAAGATTCATGTTAATTGGGCCAAATGTAACTAAAAAAAAAGAACCCTATAATTCATTTTTTTTAAATGAAAGAAAAAATATCATGCAAAGTGCACTGTTAAGAGACCCTTATGACTCTGGCTTGTCCTGAGAAATATGTCTGAGCCAAATGTGGGGGTTTTGTTTTGTTTTATTTTATCTGAGGGCACATTCTGCATCTCTCTTCCACAGAGCAACAGTCATTGATTAAAAGCAATCTTTCCACCCTAGGAAGGAGAAGAACAGGAAATTTCTTTAAACAGAGTAATTTTTCAGCTCTTGGAGTTATCTAAGGGTAAAAAAGACTGCATATCATCCCAGTTAACAGTGCAATGCAGTTTTTGAACACACAAGATGCTAACTTCTCCTAGCTATACTGGGAAGAAAAATACCCTGTAGGATGTGTGTATACTAATATGAGCAATAATGATGGCCCTTACAAAGTATAGGATGACTTGATTTTGATATTAGGGGTTAGAAATTCTCCTGGAATTCACATGTAGAGGCTTGGAGCCAGACAAATACATCACGTAGTACTCGGAATAGGAGGAGACACCTAGCCATCTACATGTTTTTCTCTTGAACTTTCTTCACACAGTCAAAGTAATTCTGATTATCCCCACTGGGCAAGATGGGAACAGTCCTTTGAGCACTTTCACATCTGTGCAGGTTTCCTACCCATGTTTTCTCCACTGTCTCAAAGACTCAATTTCCCTTTCTCTACATTTTGATGGAAGGATGATAGAATTTCAGAAGATGTTAGGAAATCTTGTCCAGTGCGTTAACTCTAACAAATGAGTACTTAGATTGTGCTGTAATTTTAAAGAAATTTTAAAGAAAAGTGAGCAAACAAAACACAGATTTCATCTGTTTTTGACTATTTCAGTTGAAATTGTAAGAGAGTGTCTTATGTCTTTCTTGAATATTCATGTAGCAATTACAGGGATCTGCCATGCTTACTTATGTAGAAGTCAATCCTTATGAAGGAATTTGGCAATGTGATACTCTTTGTTGAAGTACACAGTACTTTTACAGACTGAGTTACCCTGCAGGGTTTGAAACCTCTGTTGTAGGCCCATGGGACAATGAATTCAGTTGCATGTATTCATTTCTTCATGTGCATACATCTCGGTAGCATATGTGATGTCTTTGCATTTCTTATATATATATATACATGCAACTCAGCATATGTAAGACTTTCCGCTACAATCTATTCTGCACTCTAACGGGATTTGGTCATGCTCCACTAGATCAGTGACAGCCTTCAAAGCATGATTGGTTAAATCTGTTAAGTTATTATTTGGAGCTCTACAGATAATGTTTACAAGCCGTTACATCTAAGATGTCATATGTGGATCAGACAATCAGTTTGCTTTGCAGTACTTCTGTCCCCATTCCAACAGCCTGTCCCCAGACTTCTTTCTGCTAACTTCTTTAAATGCGTGATTGCTTCTGAAATTATGCTATTTAGTGAGAATGTGCAAAGCAGAATTAAAAAAAAAAAAGTTACACAGAGCTCTGTAAGATGCTATTGGCCTTCTTTCACTCGCTTCTCTGAGCTCTAGTAGGCTCTCAAATCTTTAATCTTAGGACTCTTAAGACCCAGTAGAAGGAGCTATAACTCCTTTTACACTTTTCTGCTGACAGTCCTTGGACAGAAAAGCAGAAAGGGAGCAAGGCTGTCACTGTGGGCAATAGTAATGGAAGGTCCTACTCACTGTCAGAATGACTGTGCACAGTCCATCAGAAAAATTTCCAGTGGCAGATAGGTAACCCTCATTGATGACAGAACTGCAGGACTGCAATATTGCACAGCTGTAATGCTTTATGTAAACTGTCTGTTTTGATCATTACCTCACAAATTGGATTAACATCTGTACTACACACTCAATGATTGACTTTTTTAACAACTTATTTTGTATACATTTATAAAATTAGAAAACCTGCCATTTCAGTGTGATTAAATAGCACAATGTTCAGGCACCACCTGGGGATGTGAGATACAATTATTAATTTGTATGTATACATAAAATATTAGATTTAGCTGGTATATATACATTTATATACACAGATTAAGTTTTTGGCTAAAATCCTTGCAGAATAACATAGGAATGTTCTCAATGCAGGACTGGTCTTGGCTGCCTTCTAATGTGATCCTGTCATCTGAAATGTAAACCTAGTTAGGGAACACATTCTTATAAGTGTAATATCCTACTCAAAATTGGTTTTGTAGCACAAAAATAAGACTGACAGAAGCAATATCCTGTAAATGCCAAATTCTTAAGATAGATCATAAATTATGTGACCATATGCTAAAATTCGATGATAATATTTTAAGAAGCAACTTTTCTTAAATCCAGGGAGTGTTCAATACATTTAGCTTGGATGTCCTATTCAAAATAGGCCTTTATTTCTCTAAGAATGTAAATAGAACAGACCAGCACTTCAATTTATTGGGTTTTTTTATACCAAGATCTTTCCAGTAATTATGTTGCACCTCTTTTTAGAGAATAAGACAGTGCTAAGAATTAAATGCTTATGCAGTATAATACTGTCCTCTATCATCATTCATTTTCAACATATCTGTTTAAACAGAACCTGTCACTTTCTGATCTGGCTTGAGCCTCCTGCCTGATTCATTTTGTAATGTCACGAACAGTGGATTGTGGATTCATGGAATAGAGCTGGTCTGATTAGAGACGAAGAAACTTCCTTTTACACATGCACATCCTTATAATCAGCAATAATGGGAAAGGAAATAAATAGTACAGTAGGCTTGAATTGGAAATGTCTCTCTAAGAACCTCTAAATTTCACTTGAAGTTCTGAAATCTCACTTTTCTCTGTCCTTAATGTTAACCCATTCCTACCTTCAAAGGGCCTTCATGTGAGAGGACCTTACTTTCATGTGAGATTGATCCCCTACCATTCTGCAGCCGGTATTTCTTTGGTGCTCCTGGCCATTGTCATAAGAATAGCCACAGGTAAAGAAAATGGAAATGGGCCCAAAGAATCATACACTGTTGAAGGACCATTGAGAAAAATGTCTGATACATGACAGTGTTTATGTATATAAAGTGTAAGGGATGTATTTTGATCTTCTGAAAATGGTGATCAGTTTACAGACCACTGTCATAGCCCCAGCTTCAGAATCTGGGGAAAGCTCAAGTGTGAGTTGAAGAGAGGCAGGAAAGACAATTCCCAACCAGGAGAAAATAACAAGGTTTATCACCAGAAGCTATTTTTTGTAATTGCTGATACGTTCTGTATGAAAGACTGCAAGAAGTAGTGAGGGAGCAAATGAAAGAGACAGTCATTAAAGGGGGAATGAAAAGGATGCCATCTCTGTTGCTGGGTGTCAGTTGTGGGATAAGAGGAAAACTACTGGGTGGGAGGAAAGTAAATTAATAATTGTGGAGAAAGGAATATTTTTAATTGACAAGATATTGCAGCTATCAGGTGCAATGAATAGATTAGTGATCAAGTGCAAATCCATATGCTAACTGCTGACATAAATTATTTATTCTGTTTATCTATTACCTCCATCTACAGGAACAGAGCCTTAAAAACATGAGCTTACTTAGGCCACAAATGTAAAACACATTCTCACTGTGGCTTGGCTTCTTTGGATGAGAGAGGGTAGAAATTTCAAGCCCCCAAACAAATGTGTCCCTTAATTAACTTTTCTCACCATCTGTGCTTACTTATAGCTGTGGCAAGTGGTACCAGTGACTTGTGAGATTGCTTTCAATGCTGCCACTTTAGGCCAGCTTTTCAAAGCAACAATCATATGCAGTTAATTCCGATCAGATCAGCTTATCAGCTCAGTTCATTGTAGCCCTTTCATAATCATTCGTGTGTGACAGCCCATTAAAACTCAGCCAGGCCTTTTAAAAAAAAAAATAAATCACAAAATCCAAAAATGTGTTTTATATTCAGCCTTTGAGGTATCCAGCATATTTGTTTTGTGTATTAAGCTTTGAAATTGAACTTCTGTGAAGGGTTGTAGGGAAAAGTCACCAGTCATCTAGGACTTTAGCCCAAGTAGTTTACTGTATTTTACCTCAAAGAGTAGTTTTATTTAAAAATATATATGCGATGCTGTGATAATTGTGTTAAATGCTGTCTATGGCTCCTGCAAAGGTACAATGCTGCAGATGCAGCCCACCAGACACAGGAGGGCTAATGTCGAGTGTGTGAAAGGTCACTGCCCAGGGGTGGTTTGACTGAGTGAGGTTTTCCTTTTTGGCGGGCTTTTGGTGGATGGCAATTACACTTTGAAGAGGATTGCCCTGGTCAGAAATGGAAAGGCCTCTCAAGAGTGGAGAGCACTGTATGTTTCAACTGACATGCAGCAAATATTTTTCAGAAAGTCTGAGGAAATGGAGAAGTTCCACCTAAATTTGAGTTTGGAGATGTTTGGTTTCAGAATTCTGTTTTTTATGTGTGAATGTTGTTTTAATGATATTTTTTTCTGTATCCACTATTCATTCACACATCACATATATTATATCTTGTTATTGTTTCTCAACAGATTAGTTAAAGAATGTTGGGGATTGATATTTGTTGACATCTTTTGCAGATTTGCCTCTAGCTTGCATTTTAAGAGAAAAAATTTGAATTTCCCACAAAAACCACAGAATAAAGTATTTTTTCCTGAACTATTGATATTAACAAAATTGGGGAAAATCCTCTGTATGTAACTCTTGTGCACTTATTTTCTATAGGAAAGGTTTCTTTGTGGAAAATATAATTGAAATATTTGAAATAACCAAAATATACATATATATCCTCGGTACTGATAAAATATACACTGCTGAAATGTTTCTCACCACCTCCTCGTGCTAATAAGGTCAACCATTTTTGAGATGGGAACTTTTTGTTTACAAACTCTATAGGAATTTTCTTGACAAGTCTACATTTTTATTCGTGCATATTGACGTGGCAGATACATGTAGAAAGAAGGTTTTTTTGAATAGACTTGAAAAATACAAACCAGATGCTGCCTTTTTTTACTTTCTCTTTCTTTTTCTTTCTTTTTTTTTTTTGAAAGAAGGGAAGAAAATTCCCTAAATTTAGACTGTAAAATAGACTTGTAGGAGGCAGTAAATACAAATCTCAGTAAATGTCTATAATTTACAGCTACAGATACCTATACATATCTCTACATATATTTGTGTCTGCATTCATGCATGTGTGTCTATATGTATATATATGATTCTAATGTTTGTTTTTCTCCTTTAATTTAGCAAATAGGAGGTCCGTGGTTCTAATTTAGCTTCTACATCTCATTTTCAGTGAGCCAGACAGATTGTCTTTAGGATTTGTTAGTAAAGGTGATGAGTTTCTCCAGGCTCCAGAGCAGAGGAGCCTGGTATTAGAGCTTGAGAGTAGATGCTACAAACTGCCAACCTGTCACATGTTTTGGAGACACCTGACGCTTTTTGAAAGATTGATTATTTCAAAAGGCTGGCAACTGTTCTGCTTTCCTTTTAAATAATTAATATGATCAGGAGACTTCCTTGTTGTAGTGCCTCCCCCAAGGGTGAAGAGTTTTTGACTAGTCTGAACAAATACTGCTTCAAATAATTTTGCTCCTCTCTCAATTTTAATTGGCAATATTGATTTAGTATAACCCACTTAATTTAGTGAAGGCATAAAGAATGAAAATTTTCCTTTTTCCAGTTAGACCTATCTCCTTGACTTGAGGTTTTATTTACACCAGTCTTGCAAATGGTATGATATTCAGCAGCACTGTCAACAGCGACTTCTGTTTACAAAGGGAGCTGGAAGCAATGCATGTCTGTGGGAAATACCAATTTGTCTGAACCAAAATGTTCTTTTGATGAATTTTCAGGTTTTTACCCATAACAAATTTCAAATGTTGCTTTACTGGAAACCCAAATCCTAGACAAAGATGATTTGTCACTTGCTGCTTTCTGGCATATGTTCCACCAGTGATTTAGACACTTTGTTGAAACACGTGATCTAAAAAAGATCAAAATCTTAGAGTCCCTTGCATGGCCATGCTTAATCTGCTAAGTAATCTGAATTTTGATCTTTGCCACCTTTGTTGAAATGTTTCCTGTTGTTTTTATTTACTGGGTTTCCTTTAAAAGAAATGCTTTGGGAGATAATGTGATCTGTATGTCTGTCTTGGGCCTGTTTTCCAGTCATTTATCTACTTTTGGCCAGTTTCAAGATGAAGGTTACTGTGGGAGGACTTACTCTGTGTTGAGGAGACTGGAAACATTGTGTGGAAGGTGTTGCCGCAGGACACGTGAAGGGAGGGAGCTGGAGTTTTTGAAAGGGAAAGCAGAAATCCACAAGAAACCAGGCTTTTTTTTTGTTCCCTGCTACTCGGGGAACAACTCATCACGGTGCTCTGTTGATATGTTTCCTGGATAAGGACTCTATTGACCTCAGAATTGTATCAACATATTGTAAAAGAAGGTCCCTGTCCCAAAGCATTTAACTAAATGAGACAGAAAGTAGGAAGGGAAGCAGGGGCACTGAGAGAAGGGATCCTACCCAAGGTCATGCAGCTGTTGGAGGAAAAGAATGGCAGTAGGCTTTGTTTTTTGTTAAATTGAAGTTGGCACCTTATCTGTCAAACCAGGCTGTTTTTCTATATTTTTCCAAGTATATAAATAAGCGGTGTTTAATTTTGTTTTAAAAGCTGTAACTATAAGGTGGTGGAGGTGTTTCCTGAAGACCAAAACTTCTAACTGAAAGCAGGTATGGTTAGTTATGTTCTTTGCTTTTAACTAGTGCCTCTCTTCTGTGCTATAACAGGTTCTCATTAAGAATGTTAAATACAGACATTTGTGCTTTTGGAAAAAAGATACGTGCTTCCTACAAGGGCATCTCACCCCAGGGCATCCCTCCTTTGTTTCTTTGCTTTTATTTTATTTGGGCGCTGTCAATATTTTGGTATAGTTTTCCATGGTGTTTCTCTTTACAGCTTCAAGACTGACTGCCTGGGTTTTGCCAAATAGACTACCTTTAGGTTCCACAAGGAGCAGAATATTTTTCATTTCACAGAATCACAGAATGGTTTGGGTTGGAAGGGACCGTGAAGACTTTTGGTCCATTCATGTGCAAATACCTATCTTCCTTGGGTATACAAGCAGCTTCCATACAGACTCACCTCTGAGTCTTGGAAAAGAAATTGTAATTCAGCATGGTCTCTTAGAAAGGAATGTAATTCACTGCCCCACATACAGTATGTTATGCAGGTCAAACAGAATTGTGAAAGCTGTAACATCTTCAAGGAAAGCATAAAAAGAACAATGCTCGGTACCAAATCAGGCTGTTTATCTTAATACTTTCTTTAGGATTAGAAAAATTAAAGAATTAATTATAGATTAAAGCTTGATAGAATTGTCTTTTCAGTCTTTTAAGGATAAAATCTCTTGGCACAGCTAGGTGAGGAAAAGGATGTGTCTCCTTCGCTGGAGACATTCAAAACCCGCCTGGATGCATTCCTGTGTGATGTACTCTAGGTGACCCTGCTCTGGCAGGGGGGTTGGACTAGGTGATCTTTCGAAGTCCCTTCCAACCCTTAGGATTCTGTGATTCTGTGAAGATTCTCCAACTCATTCATTCAGATGTAGATTTTAAAGCAGTGGTAGTAAACTTGTCATCATTCAGATAATTTAATCTTTTTTTCCGTTTCTTTTCTTTTTTTTTTCTTTTACCATGATGAAAATGGGGGCCAAAACTTCAATAATGTAGCACAGAATTTGTTTCTGAGGGGAGGAAGTTCTCACCTTTACCTTAAAGAGCAACCAACCCTTCCCAACACTATCTGACTAGATAGAACTTTCAGCCCAGAGTAAATATGTTCAATAGATATTTAATAGATTAATGATGGAAGAGATCTGTTTACAGAACAAAATTCTGCACTGGATAGACTAACAGACTCTCTAACTGTGGTCACTTATAACTGGAGATCAGCTGTGTACCAGCATACTTGTGCTCGAGCATTACACAAAATGAACAGGTTACTGTTTGTGTGTATCATGGCTAAATCTTTTCATTGCAGTCCCTATTTTTACTTGCTCATAAGTTTACAGCACGTGCACCTTTCCAGAAGAAACATGTGAAGTCTGGTCTAATCCTAAAGGCAAGTTGCCACAGAATTTTGAATAGAGTCCCTTTTGCTGCTTCATAATCAAAGAAGTCAGATGCACATTTCCCATTTTGTTGAAATAAATGATTTAATCATCAAATATTTTCTCCCCCTAAATGCAAGACAGTGATTTATAGAATAGACACCAGTCTTTTCAGGCAGTTAAACAGTTATGGTTTTTTTTACCCCCTCCTACACATGATCAGTTAATTCAGGAGCAGAAAGATAAAGTCGATGCTTTCCAGTAGAGGGTGTCTGAAGCAGATGTTCAGTCCTTTTGATTTTTCTGAAATGCAAAATGGAGTGATTTTGTGATTCACTGCCATGGCTTTTTTGTCCTCTTTTCTTGCACCAGAGGAGTTAATTAAAGGTAAAAAGGGCAGTAGAAAGAGGACAAAGCATTCAACTTGTTGTTCTTGCAGCCAAGTATCATACAAGAGGCAAACTGAATATAGAAACTGTATCTGCTTATGGTAAGATGTATAATTCCCTTCAGAGAAAATACAGACTGCTGTGTAGATCTAAAAAATGCTCAGAGTCTGGGAATAAACAGCTGTGCTGCTGTTCCAGGACTGAGTGTACCACATGACAATCACTTTGTTTCTCTTGAAATGTTAGTGAAGTAGAAAAAAACCCCCACATAACATTAATAAAAGAAAGCCAAGCATGTTAGCACTTTTGTGAAGGCTAAGTTGCATGGCTTCATGAATAACTGCTTTTAAAGGGCAACCAGCATTGAAATCTTGTTAACTGACTAAAAGGAATTAATTGATTTGAAGGACTACATCTAATTTTGGAATTTTATTCTAAGACGTTCCAAGTGAACAAACCTTTTTTTCTAGTCTTGTTAACATCATTAGGGGTGTTTGCATTGGTGGTGGTCTCTCTGGGTAGAGTAACTTGCATGATTAAAATATTTTTCCTTATTTAAGGAAAAAGTAGGGAGGAGGAGAGGAAAGACTTTTTCCTCTGAAGAAGGAATGATAAACCCACATAAAAGGAAAAGTGTCAATTAAGTTATGTTTTTTGGGAAACAGTCTGTCTATAAAGAACATGCCAAATATAAAGGAGGGAAAAAATTCCAAATATAATCTCTTTCACCAAAAGTGAACTTACATTGTTACCTGTAACATTCGTAAGGAATTTTGTTTTCACCATACTTAATTTAGTCTTAAAAAACACAACACCCTTCCCCCACCCTCAACAAAACCCCAACAAAACCCCAGACCCAATAGAGATGTCACTCCCACTCAAGGAATGCTTTTTAAACTGACCTTGTACATTTTTAAAAGTCATATGTCTGGAGGAATAAAAACATCTAATTTGCTACACCCAAAGTGAAAATACTTCATTCTGATTTAAACTGAAGTGAATTAAATGTAATTCAAAATCAGATTTAAATAAGTCTAGCAATCACAAAGGGATGAGTTGCTGGTCCAAACAGGCAACTGAAAGAGAAACTTGAGAGTCATCCTGTGCAAATTGCATAGCTGGAAGGAGAAGCCACCTTCTTGCTTTGCACAATACTTGAGTTTTGTGAGGAAGGGAAGGTTTCTTCAACAAAGTGCTTACTACAATGATATCCAGTGACAGCTGTGGTATCAGTAGATCCACAGCTACATATGAGACCCCTGGCTGATATACTGGACATTTATAACACAGCTTTTTCCTCTAAAAAAGTCCCAAAGTGTTCACTTGCACTTTCTGTGTAGAAAATACAATCAGCCAAGCTCTCAGGTGACCAGAGGTGATGGAGTCCCATCAGCCTCAACCAAGACATTCCTGTTTGTATTCATTGATGGTCTGATGAGCAAAAGTAGCTGAAGGGTGTGTTTGACCCCAGTGTGGACTTCTGTGTCATGTACTTAAGTCTTCATTATCTATTTTGTCGATACATTGAAACAAGCCTGGTTCTTGTGATTCTAAAAAGAGGCAAATTGGCTTTCTGAGTTTTGCCCTGACCATGCTGCTTTAAGCACATATGCTGTTTTGTTCTGTCCCCTTCCAGCTTTTCTTGAGATCATGGGAGAAAGCAAAATACCTTTTTCACATGAGGCAAAGAGGTTTTTTGGTTTTTTTCCCACTATTTCCTTTCCTACATTTTGTTCTTTCACAAGTGAAGTGAATCCCCCATCTACCTGTGGGGATTTAAAGAAAATAATCTTTTAATGTTGAAGTGTTTATGTTCTCATTAAGGGGTGAACATAACATTGAT
The DNA here is from genome assembly GCA_013398125.1 of Aegotheles bennettii. Classification (NCBI taxonomy): domain Eukaryota; kingdom Metazoa; phylum Chordata; class Aves; order Caprimulgiformes; family Aegothelidae; genus Aegotheles; species Aegotheles bennettii. The sequence goes on along the minus strand of VZRW01010957.1, from coordinate 578,718 downwards.
TTCCCCTACCCTCACCCACAATCTAATTGCAAACTGAGGTGGCTGGAGATAAGTCTGCTCACCAGGTTTAATGGTGTTTTACTATTTAATTAGGCTTTGAGTTTAAGGTGTTTCATGAGAAGAAAAGGGCTTCTCAATAGTTGGGTTAAAAAGGCAGGGAGAAACAACAGCCATAAGGGCACTTTCCCATGTACTTGAGTGTGATTAAATGTAGCAGGGGGTTCTTCCTTCACTGAGTAAATTAGCTGTGTCCCACGTGTATATTGATATAAACTTTAAACATTTGGCTTTGCAATATATCTCAGGCTACTTTTCTCACTGCTCAGGGTCAAGAAAGAAATTCATGAATGCTGACAGGAAATCCCTTTCTAAGTACAAAGAATAGGTGTCCAGTTTCTCAGATAAACAGAAGATTAAAATTGTCAAATTCTTTTTGTGTTTACTTTCAAAAAACACACATGGCAAATGAAGGAACTTTTTTACCGGTTGTATATTAGTAATTCAGATGCCACATCATTTTTCTAGTGTCATACATAAAAAATCCCTTGAAAAATCTGCCTTACTGTACAGATTGTTTTAGCATGGTACTGTGATTCAGGAAAGTGTTGGTTTGGGTTATTTGTTACTATTTTAGAAGCCAAAAGATCTGAGCCTTGAAGAAACTCTACCTGACATTGCCAGATGCTACTGAAGTGATAGTCACATCAGGGTGCCACAGGGTTTTAATATGAAGAGAGTGTGTTTCTTTTACACTGTAGGAAATGGAGACCAGTTCATAAACTTTTTCATTTTCTTTCCTACTCTCTTACCTCTATCCATCTTAAAATATTTTTCTTCTCTGTAGCATTACGACAGATTTAAGACCAAAGCTGAAACTTAAGGCATAAATAAATGAATACATGATCTTTTTAATCCAAATATAATTAATTAAAACCTGTTCAAAATCTTGCCTAATAGGCTAACCTGTATTTTAAAATTCTTCAAATCTTATCCTTTGTATCTGGAATTACTTTAAAACATTTGGGACCGCTAAATGTTATATGCTTATTAAATAGGCTATCAATATATTTCTATTTTTACATTTTAATTTACTAATATTGAACCAAATTAAAAGTTTCCTGAAAGTTTAATATTAAGGCAGTAAAAACTTGAGATGTGCTCCTCAGTCAAGCTGAAGACATTTTCTTGGATACTGTTTTTTGTAACAACCTAACAGCTAAAGAGAAAATAAAATGGTTCAAACCAGAGTGTGTAAATTTTTAGGTACTAAAATGAGACCAAACCAACTCTAACACCTCTAGTTGTGTTCATGCAGTCTATGCCTTAGTCACTGTACTTCCTGTGGGCTTATTTCTTCTGAATTTGGGAACACATCCTTCTTTAGGGGTGCAAGCGTGAGGTGGGGTTTAGGCCCATGAGGTTGTGCCATCTGGTGACAATTCACCCACTACCAGGGACTCTTGTCATGGCTGTCATGCCACCATCAGTCTACATTGGCTCCCAAAATACCTTAAATGACATATGCTCAACAGCAAGCTCTTTATCTCACTTTCTGACCGAGAAGTACTTTAATGGATATTCTTGTTCATTAACTATGTACTAGTTTTAAACATTTGTTCCATTTCAGACAGTCTTTAAGCATGCTATTTCTAGATCTTGCTCTGAATGCAGTATTTAATAATGATGGTGGGCAGAATAACTTTAGTCATATCACTAATAATCATCTTAACCAATCTATTGTGCAGTTGAACAGATCAGGTTAATGCAGAAAATGGAGGAGTTTGGAAGCAGTTTCCCTATTGTAAAAATACAAGACCATTCACTCGTACATTGACTCAGATTTGAAAAAAGCAATTTGCTGATCTGAACAGAAATATACGCCAGTCAGAATAAATATTGGCCTCAATGAGAGTTATTTTGTTGGAGAAGGAGATTTGATATTCAGGAGACACTTTAGCTGTGGTCGTTGTTGAGTATTGCTTATTCAGGCAGTAGAATTGTTGGGCTGAAGCAGGGGAAGTTTATTAGCCCTGCCTTGGGCATCAAACTATCAGATTTCATGTAATTTCAACAGGTTTATAGGAAATATTTTACCCCTTCATGAGTAAATGTGAAATTTTGGGCATTGGGAAACTATATGAGCATTGCATTTTTTTATACCATTTTCCAAATAGTGCTTGGTTCTTTGAGACGATATTGGTTTTATTATGATAAGCATTATTTGTCCCTCTGTACTGCTGGTGCTCATTTTGTTTTTAAGGAGAATATAAGGACGAGTGCTGATATAAGGTACTGCATAACTTTGTTTAAAAAAAATGGGCAGGGGATGGTGGAGAGCTGCCTCAGACAGATGAAAAATACCTAGTGTGTTAAGGAAAATATATTCCCCAGTGTTATTTCATGCTCTGCAGGGGTCTGTTTTCTTGAGTCCAGTGCAAATGCATACTCTCAAGAAAACCATTTTCTGCTTAACGTGGAAAAGAAGAATAAGGCAATTTTTTATTCCACTTTTATACAATCTTGTCAAGAAAGAGAGGTGGATGAAGAATTATAAACTTCAGAGATGCCACCAAGACTCCCTAAACACAAACCTTATCAACCCCAGTCTGTAATAATGTCAAATTTCACAAATTAAGCAAGACTGGATTTTGCTTTGGACACCTACAAGGAAAGCCTATGTACAGTGGGAACTAGCACGCGCAATTCCTTGAGCAGATCTCTTTTCTGTGTGAGTAAACAGTGATGAGATGAATACAGAGAAAGTATGCAAGCCCTCGCTTCCATTCCCTGGAAGAGGTTCTCCACCACCTTTCTCACCACCCCAAAAATGAAAGGTTGCTCTGACCTATTTTCATATTTCTTATTCCCTATGCTGCATGCAGGAGAGCAGGCACAGAGCAGCACTGAGGGTCTACGTGCCTGCTGGCAAAAGGAGGGAATACAATGCAAGAATGAGTTAAGACAGGAGAATTGATCTCTTCAATATCCTGGTAGCAAACACATAGTGTTCAGTTCCTAAATGAGTCTAAACAAAAGTTCCCTGTGCCATTTGAAATGTCATAGGGGTTATCCTTCTTTGCCTGAAGCTTCTGCCTGGGAGCACTACAGGTCTCCTGTAGGTTTTGTGTGATACCTGCCAGGCTGCTGTTGTTGCTGGAGGTACTCTAGGGCATCTCAAATGGCACTAGGCAGCTATAATTAGGCAACTTAATCTAGCCCTTAGTTCCTAGGACTGCTTTGCCAAATATCTAATTTTAGCTGTCAATGATGCAATGAGTGGACATTTCAGATGCTGCAGAAAATGAGAATTGTCACCATATGACCCACCAGATCTGCCAACCCAAATGAAATGCTTAGCAAACTGTGAAAAATTCAAAGACCAGCACCTGTACATGGGAGTGTGCACCCAAAAATGCACTGATTTTTGGCTAGTCACTTTGCTTCCATAGGATTTTATGCATCAGAGAGGAGAGTGCTGTGCAGTAGTAACAGCACATGAACCGAACGAGAAAAAAATAGTAAGCCTTCCTGAGATTAATTAGTGTAGACATTAACACCATTGAATATTTTGATGAATCCTTAAAAGCCTACAAATCTCATAAAATTAAACCCTACAAAGGATTTGCTTTCATTATAGGTCAATTTAAACTTAAAAAAAACAGGAGAAGAACTTTCTTTATCATGGTAGCATTTTATTTAATGAAGTGTATAAATAAAACTGTAACATAGGAATCATATTCCTGGAGTACTGCATGATAATAAACTAACTTTCAAGGATGGGTGGGGAGAGGTACTAACGCTATTTGTTTTAACAAGCTGCCTTGATAATTCTCTGCCGCATCACTTCCAGAATGCATAAGTAGCAATGTTTGGAATATTTCTGAATGCGATTGGGAAATTCACCTTTAATTTCTGTATCTGCTCTTAAATAATATAAATATAAAAATAACAGGATTCCTGCAATTTGTAAAGGAGAGAAATGCATATTCTCTAGGGAACAGCATCTATGTTAAAGCTCCCACAGAAAATCCTTGCGGTCTTCCTATTGATGCAACAGTTAAAATATTTTCATGTTATGTTCCATCCCCATATGGTTTTCTTCAGTGTTGTTTTCTCAGTTGATGGAGGGAAATTCCCTAGACACATTTTACATATTTGCTTGTATGGTTGCTGTTGCTTACATTTGTTCTGTCAATTGTGGATAGTTCTTATTTCTAACAATTTTGTTAGAAGTGTTCAGAATGCTTAAAAATGCTGGAATAAAGTATATTTAACACAGCCACCCACTGTCAGAGCTCTACAAAGCTGGAATTCATCCCTCAACTCTTCTTGTCTCAACACTCAGTTCTGTCTCATGGAAATACCTTCGCTGTATTATTTTGCTTATTTTAACACTTTTTTGAATTTATTTTTATTAATTTTTAGGAATTATTTTGGTAATTGTGGAAGATACATTTTCACCACTGGGTTTTTTTGCAAATTGGTTTTGCCACCTCTGAGGCAATGCGGGCTGTTGAAAGGATCCCATGATCTAGATCCAGGGACTGTGATGTTCCCCAGCACTTTGACTGATGATGATTTTCAGATTAATTAATAAAATCGTTCTGTAGCATCCTACAAGTGTTGGCGGTTTTCCTCAGGGTTTCAGTGTGGGAACATTTCCTTTATAGCTTAGGAGAACTGATCTGCAGTAAAATTAGATGAGAAGCATTACTGAGATTGGAACTCATGTTTCTTATTATCTACCAACTTGCTAAATGTACCAGAAGTTATTACTCACCCATTTTTTTCTGTAGTGTTTCCCCCCATAGCAGGATGTTGTGGTAATACTTGCCATTAGCCATCCTGATGTTTTGAAACTAAATCAGTTCTGAGTGCTAAACCCGTGTGCATAGATACGATTGCCTGAGACAGGACTGGAGGTAGGCTCCCCACATGGATCTTCCTGCAGCATTTGGGATATATTTTCCCCAACATGTTTGATCTCTCACTTTGAAAGTTGAAGTACAAAGTCAAATGAAATCTGACCTGGTCAAGTAAAGTATTTTTTCAATAGATTTGCAGAAGCCTCCATAAATTGGATCTATGATTTAGAGAAGTTACATAGGGTTTGGGTTTTGGTTGGGTGTTTTTTTGTTTTTTAATTCCAAAAGAGTGTGCTGTTGGACATATTAGAGGTGACATGAGGGTGAACGCTTCTGAAGTATGTGCTCTGCAAAGATCTATTCAATACATTAATATTTAAAAAAAAAAAGTATCTTGTCTTGTAATAAAATAAGATGACAAATCTCATAAGGCACGTTGTTGTATTTGGGCTTTCTTCATTTACTGAAAAATGACTTGGGAAAAACTACTTGAAAGTCAAACCAAAAGCAATAGATTGTGCCTGTAAGAAATCACAAAGTTCATTATGTACACAAAGATGTGGCAAAGGAGGAGAGCTGAATTTTTAGTAGCACTGGATGAAAATTAAAATAATCCTGTCTAAGTATTACATTGCAAAGTAAGAGTTCAGTACGTTTGAAACTCATTTGAATTCAGCACCGATGATAAGTGAGATCTTAACAGGATATTTAAGAGTGGCTTTTCAAGTCTGCAATCTGTAGGACAGAAAGATTTTTATTTGATGCCTGCATAAAACAAACAAAAAAATATTTTGCTTTCTTTTTATAGGATGAATTTAGAATACTTGTCCAGTTTTATATGTTCTCTTCATTGGGGAGACAGACTGTCAATTAATCCTGGTTTTCATTTCATATTTTTACATTCTGCTTTTAACACAAAGAAGGTGAGAAGTAAAACTAATTTCCCAAGTGATTTTGTTTTTCTTCATAATGAGAAATGCAATTTGTAATGTTTCAGATGATGTAGAAATCAGCTATAGTTTTAAATGGCAATTTTCCACTCTCATTAATATGACAGTTCATTCCAGCTGAAGAGCCACCTTTCCCTGCATATGTGGACATCCTGCCATCAGTCATATAAGCAGGAGGTGCTGTGCTTGGGAGTGTTGTGGGTTTGTTTGGTTTGTTTTTTTAAACTGCTCATAATGAGCGTTAGTCATCTATCAGGATTAATTTTAGGGTGCAGAAGAAGCACTTTGCATTTGAGCTCTATTTGCTGTAAATAAATAGCAAGATGAGAGAGCTATGTAAGCCAACCACCAGCACAACTGTAGTTTCAAATCTAAATAAGCATATAAAGAGAATAGCCCTGAGAATCTGATGATGCATGACCTGATGCCACAGGAAGTTTAGAGTATCGCTAAATGTGTTTGACAATAGTTTACCATGCTAAAAAAAAGCAAGTTATCTGCTTGTAGATCTATCAGATACAGGGCACTTTGAAAAAATGGAAAATATATATTTGGTGGGGGAGAGTTCAGTGAAGCAACCTTAGCTTTGCCTGCCTGTTCACTAGTAATTTCATGACAGAGTAACAATTTTAACCAGCTTGTTAAACATTGTTCTTTAATATAACTCGTTTAATATGTACATTAGCATTTTTTATAGGCTCAATTTTCAGGCAAGTTGTATGGCTTTGCCAGTTTACACTTCAGACTACTTCTTTCCATTTTGAGTCATTTTTCCATGATGTTCTTCAAAGGGCAGAGCTAAGGGCATGAGGGTTTGGCTTGGGTAATCTGGACAGGACTGGAAGTTTCTGCCAGCAAAGCAGCAAGAACATGCTTGCTGATGAGGTGACTTTGCTTGTTATTTCCTGTGCTTGGACTCCCCAGTTCTCTTGAAAAATTTGAGGGTTGCGAAGAAGATTGTGGCTCAAAACATTACCTCAAAGGTAGCCTGATTATATGGTGAGAAATCACCCTGTAGCTGCTGTTGTTTCATTTTTTGTAAATTCAGAGCGTGAAGCCCCAGTGCACGCAGCAAGCCCTCTGCCAGGCTGCCTCTGAGCTGGAAAAGAGCAAAAAAAAGGCCATGCTTGCCACAAACAAGTTATGGGCCCACACGAGAGACCACAGATAGAAAAATGATGGAGTAGTGCAAAACAGCCATGCGATTGTGTTGATTGAGGTTACAGGCAACCGGCGGTGTGGGAATGTAAGATGAGCAAAGCAAAGGTCAATGTAACCCAGTTACCTCCTTTCACCAGTGGCAACACAGATGACTAAGACATGGTATGGGAGCAGGGCAAACTTGCAGTGCCGGACGCTGCTGCTCTCCCAACCTCTGAGAGCTTGCGGCTGAGGTGCTTTCTGAACCAGAAGTGTTCGGGTTTTTTAACTACCAACATTTTTGGAGGCATTGCAGCAATTCTAAAGAAAGGTGGTAAGAACAATTGTTCTCACAGATTTTTATGGAGAACTCCTCCCATAGGCAGTTCCTGTGAGGGACAGCCTGAGGGAAACATGTATTTTTGACAATTTAATACATGGTTAGTGGGGACTGAGATTAAAATTGCAAGTAGGAGCTGACTTACTGGTACAAAATGAGAAAGAATATATAATTTTTTCCATGTGAGAGTGACAGTCTCCTTGGGAAGACAGATTGCTGTTGTCTCTGGTGGAAATGAAATTATTCACGTGCCTGTATTAAGATCCCTTTCTTTCCTGTAATGTTTGAAGCAGAAGAGATGCTGCCTCAAGCAGTAACGGCTGTAATAGACCATTAGTTGTACTAAAACCAAAGTCAAGCTACCCATGGGCTGAAGAGCTAGGAATTGAATAGCTAACATGGAAGCAGGACTCAAGTGCCTTCTGAGGTTTTACTTAAGCTGCTGCCAACTGTCTCGATACCTCTCATCTGAACAAACACTTGAACTGCAAGTATTTCTGCCTTTTCCCAGTGAAGTGTTTCATTAATCATCAATAACTTGTGGGTGTATGTACAACCACCTTCATGAACAAGTGTAACAAATAGCTTGAAATCTGAGGAGAAATATTTTTTTTAAAAAAATTGTAGAATTTAATAGTTTTTTTGAAAAACCTGCTTATTCCCATGATACTATTCTGAATAAAATGGAAATATAGAAAGGTCTTTTTGTTAGGACATAAAGTCAAGTTAAATTTAATTATGTCATCAGAACCCTTAGACTATGTTGTCAAAGTATGAAGACTATCAATATGTATGGAGCACTCTCACATTAAGTAAACATTTCCCAGTACATCTGTTATCTTCTTCCTCTTTCTTTTTGGAGTAATCTAATATTCAGTGACGCAGACAACTGTTCATGCTGGTAGGTATGCAAAGGAAAATAATTATTTTTTAATTTAAATTTGAGGGAAAAAAACAAATTTAGTGCACAATTAAAATCAGATCTAAAATAAATAATATACAAAGTGTATATTAATTATAGACTATCGTTACTCAGTATAGGCCAAATGTTGGCTAAATCACTTTGCAGAGCAGGCTCTGTATTCTGATCAGAACTTCGGTAATAATCTTTCCTTCCTACCAGGTCACCACTGACAAATTCAATATTTCCATCCATTCCAAAATGTTTACTGTTTACTGCTTTATCAGTTAAACTCTCTTTCTCAGTTTGAAATGTGTATACCTGGACATCCTGGGGCTTCAGGAGAGAGCAAGGTCAATTCAACCATAATGTTCCCAATCCAGGTGTATTGGAGAGTGGTGGAGAGTCATTCTTGGCTATGCACCCAGACAGGCTCAGGTCAGCACGGAGTTCAACAAACAAGCTGTTACTAGGACCTATCTAGTCATCTTTCCACCAATATAGTTTTCAACCCTTGGCAGTGTATGACTTCCTTATCCCAGTTAGGTATAAATCATAGTATTTTATAACTCCTAACAGCCTTAAGATTTTTCATCTTTTTCATGTTTTTGGTCTGTTCACTCTCTTCTAGCAATAAGTTCCATAGTTTATTTATGCTTGCTGGGAAGAAACAATTAATATTTTGGTGATTTTAAACCTGTTGCTTGCACTGGAAATGATGTATTTTGGGTATCTTACAGTGGTCTGACTACCATTAAAATGGGAAGATACATTATCACATAACAGAGAGAACTATTTTGTCCTTTTCCAGAAGCAAAACTTAGGATTTCTTGTGGTAACTATGTAGTCATGAGCTGTATCTATTATCTTTCTAACCAACTCTACTGGCTGGGGTGAATACCAGGGCCTTGGATCATACTTTAGAAGATTAAAAAAATATTTCACTAGAATAATAGCAGGATCATTTATTTTTAGCACAGAGTGTAGCTAGTGCATTTTAGTTTGAGGTACTATTTATAGACTGTTTAAATTTTTTTGTGAGACCCAGCTTGAATTTATACTCTTATTGCTTTTTAGCAGTTACTAAAATTTGTTTTGTGTAAGCTTAGCTATATAATCAGCTAAAAGAAGCAATGAATTTCTGTAGCTTCTGAAGTTTGCAAATGATTTCTGTTGGCTAGTGGCTGTCTGCTATTAAATCACTTCAAAGCTTTGGTATGATCCTTAGGTATGGCAAATACAGGATCATTTTTAAAAGAAGTTGTTTAGAGAGTAGTAAGAATGTTGACTTTAAAGAAATATAGCTTGGCTGAAATTTGTGCTAAAATAAAATCAATTACTCTCTTCCAGATGAAAACTGCATTACTCTTGGTGGTCAATTTAAATTACCATTTCTAAGGAACCTATTCTTTACTAAATTTCTTAATGACAAGAGCAACAGGAATAGTTGAGGAATGTGAAGTGAGACCCCCTAAGAAAAACTGTTTACTTAACTAGCTAACTAGGAAGAAAGATGCAAAATAAGTGTTCATTTGGCTCAATGCAATACTTGAATAACTTCTGAAGTCCATCAAGTTTTCTGAATTTATTGGTTTAGACTGTGGACTGAGAAGATGGGAATTTACCTCTTGGGGCTTCCCCAAAATGGAAGTTAAAATTTTTAAATACAAATCGAAAGGACACGAGTTCTCAATTCTGCCATATTAATCCCCTGTTAAGAGAATCCCTTTTTCAAGGAAATTTTTCTACAATATATCTGGCCTTACATTTGAGCAATGTCTTATATATGCATGAGGCAGGAGCCTGTCACTGTCAATCAGCTGGTTTGCACTTCCTTGCTGCTGTGCAAGGCAGCCAGCAGGAATTCAGCAAGATCTGGCTGCTCAGCATCCAGCTTGCCCTTGAGTAAGGTAGGCTTGCAGGATTTCAGTGCAGGCTCCAGCTGCTGCTATCTCACTCAGCACTTAAAAGTGGGTTGGGAGGGAGAGAGTTTGGAGAGCAATGATCATGAGTTGGGAAATGAAGCAGGGACCTAACGGGAGAGTGGAGGAGGATGTAGAAGTTTCTCTTTTACAGGATATAAACATGTTGAGGTCTCCTTGAATTCAAGGTCATACTTGCCCTCTTTAGGGGAAAGATGTGTACATCATGCAAATAAATAAAATAAAATAAATAAAATAAAACTAATGGTCTCCTTATATTCAAGTAAAAATAGTAAGTGTACTTTTATATAATAATTTGAAGCAGCTCTTCTGCTTTTGATTGAGTAGCTCTGTGTTAATACATCTGAGTTTAGAATATGACCCTACCAGTATAATGAAATTCTCTTCCTATTGAAGTATGGCAAACATCACCGCCTGGAGATTCCTGACTTTTAGCGAGAAGGAAATTGGGCTAGCACTGTGCCTGCAGTGAGAGAGATGCTGGTCTGGCTGACCCAATACTGATTCACTCTTTTCAACTTTAGCTTCTATGGTACCTTGAAATCTTTGCAGAATTTCCAGGATTTGCTCCTTATTAGTAATTCTTAGGACAGCTGTTGTTATGTGCCAACTTAAGGGATAAGAAAGCAAATCTAACTTCCAGGGTCCTAACTTTGTCTGTGTTCCATAAAAACTGCAGTCATTGTCCTGCAGAAAGGCATGCATGCAGAGTCATTATTTCCTCACTTCAAAGATGAACTACTTATTACTGCCTGGTGGAATTTTTTTTCTTCTTACTTTTCAGTTCACATGCACAACTTGGGTTTTGATCAGCTTGACAGGTTCAAACTCAGCCTGCATGGTGATGTTTGACTAGAACAGAGTATTTATGACTGGCAATGTTCTCATATTACATGCATATTCCAACTTTTTACCTGACTCAGGTGCTTATTGATTTTATAGCCTTTCAGGCCAGCCATCACAAGTGCCCAGTAAATTCATATATTCCTTTCTATATCATTCAGCTAATCCTCCATTGCTGCACAAATGTCAACACTTATTGACAAAGGAGACTTGGGGAAAAGTAACTTAAAATGCAATCAGAAAGGGGCTTTCTGTGGAAGCAGTTGTGGTTGTAGCATTGTACCTACCCAGTGGTCCAATTACCTTGTCAATGAGTGACAGACACTCTGAAAAAAGAAGCAGAGATTAATATACACAGCCAACATCTGAAGATCAATATAGGCTTGGACCCATCTCAGATTTATTAAATGTGTGAATAGCACCATGGATGAAAAAGAAATTTTGTAGATAGATAGATGTATCCATATTTTCAAAATTGATAAGCAAATTTGATCCTCTGTGCTTAACTAGAGGCAATTCAGAATAGGTTGATTTTCTAAAAGTGCAAAGATACCAAACATTAAAGATTTGATCTCTTTTGGGGACTTCTAATTGAACATTTCTCTATAATGGAGGAAGAACTAAAGCAAGTCAATTCTTATTTCCTAGTAAAATTCTTGGTCTCTGGAGCTTTCACATTATATATAATGTCAAGAAATAAATAAGAACTATCAGCTGAAAATAAAGTAAAACAGACCATAAAATTGCACAATAGGCTGTGTACTTTTGTCTGACATATCAGTGGTATGGAAAACAGTCATCTAATAGCAGTTGTCACATTGACTCAGGTATCATCTCCATATCCTGAAATAAATGAACATGAAAATATTTCAGATGCTGTCATTAATACAATACTGTGTGCTCTGCCTTTCACACTGTCCCTTGTTTTTTATATAGTTCAGCATAATGAAAACACCAGCAAAGCAGTATGTGTTGGCTGTCCAGTGCGAAAACACAGATGACACCTTAGTCAGACACCTCACAAAGGAAAACCAGCCCCGAAGGTTTAGCAAGAATCTCAGAAGATGTTGCTGCTAATTTACACAAGGCAAAACAGCAAGAAAATGCCTTCCTTGGGGAAGATGTCCTAGTGTTGCCCCAAGACAACAGTGGAGAATCTGTTGTCTTTGAAAAACAGATGTTACTCAGGGAAGATGAAAGACAACTGGGAAAGCTGACCAGACTGAAACATTATGCAACCATACCTTGCTGCAAAATGGAAGTCAAATGCATTTGCTTTTTCTTGCTAATGGAAAAAACTTTACAGTAAATAGGAAAGTCGTGGAAAGGGGTAAGAAGCACAGGTTTCTTCCTCAGTAATTCCATGTTTTAGGCAGAGCAGACTATTCCACTGCTTACACCAAGAAAAAGGAGGACAGCAAGGGCAGTCCAGGCACAGAAGATTGCTGATTTGTGCAGGGTTGCAAAAATAATGGCAAGTCTGACACTGAGCTAGAGTTTGTGTGGCTTGAATTAATTTCTAGTTTCAGTCAATAGGGACTGTGCTTTTCTTAGCATCATTCAGTGGCTAAGCCTGTAGTGATTCCAAGTCAGTGTTATTTTCCTTTCCCTGTCATTTTAGGATTTTGCAACCATAGCTCTGTTTTGTGCTAATGTTCATTAACCCCCCTCTTGGATAATATGAGTTCTTGAAAGGTGAAGATTGTTATATATTTAGACACAACCTAACTGTTGATTAACATACTTGTGTACTCTAGGAAGTCTGTCGCATTGCAAATGTACTGCAGGCTGTATAATCTACTTTCTGACTGAGTGAGAGAAGTAATGGCTCCCTCCTGCACCTCTCCATCCTCTGCCTGTGTTATTTACCAGACATCTTAAATTTCTCTTAAGGTAAGACTGATGACTGCCCTTAGACCAGGAAAAGTGCAGGATCCTGCAAAAAGGCTAGCATGAAGAAACAGTCAGGAAAATTCGGTACATTTTCACTCTCCAGAACTTTGGTTTTTCAGTTCAACATAGACTAAAATTGAGTCAAAACCATTGCAGATCTACCTCTTTCCAAAACAGCTCCTTGCCAACATCTCCATTTGAACCATTAAACATTGGCTTTGAATTTCTTCCTGATCACTATCATGTTAGCTAGGAGAATTAAACACCTTTCTCCACTCAGTTCAGCAAATGGCTTCTTCAAAACTGTCCCTGGAAATTTTGTCTCTGTCTGTCCTTCCTCTCTTTCCCAAATAAGAAAGCAGCTGTCTTCAACATGCAACCTCTGCAATTTCTGTACAAAACTAGAATCCTTCTGCATTGTTTGTGGAATTATAAAAGTGCAGTATGCTAACAAAAACAAGATGAAGTATGAAAATCTGGCATGTTTGGAAATGTTCAGTTTTTCTGAAGTATTACAGGGCACTGATAATTTTTTTCCAACAAGTTCTAGCAGGAAGTGTCCAGTGTATTAGCTACTCTGTATTGCTGTTGAGCAGGGAGTGGATGCCTTTCAAATCCACCTAAATGCTTGAGGCAGTTATTATTCCATTCTACCCCCTAACCCCAATAATTTTCACATGAGAAGCAGCAAGGTACTACATTGTTTCTACCTTCACATATTTATGTCAGAAAAGCTGCCAGCCTCTGTGTATAATGATATCTGGTGCTATGTAAAGCTGCTATATAAGGAATAAAAGTGATTGCCTCCTTGTAATTCTCTCTGAAATACTATTTTGTATCCTGCTCATTGCAGCAATAAGAGAAAGTCTGGCTGTTTTAACCTCTCATTGAGAAGAGAGAGAACTGCACCCAAGTTTGCAGGTTGTTCCTACTGTTGCCTGTAGCAGTTGTAGCTCCAGCCAAGTTTACCGCTGTGGGTATCTAGGAAATGCTTTGCACGGTGCCTATGCTCTTTCAAAGAAAACATTGAAAGAGTTTCTTTGATCTCTAAGCGGTTGTGCAATACTTTTGCCATTACTATACTCATTAGAAATGTTCTGGGAAGTCATATAGGCTTTGGCATATAAGTGTGAAAGGGGTTAAATCAGCCAAATTAGATGCCAGTGATTGAAGATGTGCAGTTGCCCAAAATCTAGACAGGTCTAGCCTGGAGTGGGTGTCCAGATGCTTTTTGAAAATCCTGCTGAATCATCATGTTTGGTAAATGGAAGACCTTTTTAATTCTGGCACCAAATACACACAGCTTCTCTTAGCAGGCTTAAAGTGAAGTTGGTTTACAGATTATGTAACATCTTTCCATTCAGGTGAACTATAAAAATTTTGGTAACTTTACCAAAGCTAAGTTACCAAAGTAACCAAGTAGTTACCAGTTTTGATAACTGTAGTCCCTCAGATTTCTTGATTTCAAGACTGTTTTCGTTACCTGGTCTTAATTTTGTATAGGATGGAGACTAGGAGCAGTCCTTGCAGGGAATCCTATTTAATGCCAAACCAAAGGACTACCATACCTGTAACTGTGTGTAGATGAAGCCTTGCCCAATAATACACAATAAATGGCACAATTGTTTGTGCTGATTTTGACTGCTATGGTATATGTTCCAGCAGTGAGATCGCAGCTGACCTCACTGAAATGTTAAGCTCAGCTTTCTCTAATTTATGCACAAGGAAGTAGCCTAAACCAAAAGCAAACTTAAGTCAGTTCAGTCTGGTCAGTGTCCAGAACTGTGACAAGGCAAAGAATATACATCGCTTTTCTTTGAGACAGACAGGATTTCTGGAGCTCTTTGCTAGTCAACTTAGTTGTTTTTCTGGTATAACATGGCCTCAAAACATAAGGCAAGAAGTGGGCATTGGGCTTCTGATGTCTGAATACAAGTGTTTCCCCTTAATATCATACAATACATGAAAGGAAGCATCAGGAAGGAAATATACCCTTTAGCATAATTCTCAAGGGAAGCTATACTTCCATAAAATAAAAATAAATGAGTTGGTATTATGATAGTCAAATACTGTGATGTTATGTACAACAGATGCATTTTTTTGCTAAGGGTTTAATCCCTTCAGGCCCATTAAGCAAGGGGAAAAGTTTAGGAGGGATGCTGTTAAAAGAAGACATTAATGCACCTTTAAAATAAAGTAGTTGGAGCACAAATCACAGGACAAATATAGTACAAAACAGTGAATGAAATATTTATACTTTCCAGTGAAGCTGAGTTTATGCACTTGAAGGAGAAGCCCTATTCAGATGGGACTTCCCCTTTGTTCTGTATCTATTTTTCCAATTGCTCAGACACAGCTGTTGGTTTCGCAGTCACTGTGAGTTTGATTAGGTTAGAAATCATAGGCCTGACTGTTCAACATGGCCAATGACACACAGAAAGTTTGGATGTATTCTAAGCATGTAGTTTGGGTAAAGGAGATTTCTTTTTGTGTGCTTCAAGACATATATTGGTTCTTCAAAATTTAGTGAGACTGGATCAACTTTCCCATCTTTTTCTAAACAGAACAAGTAAATACGCGATTCAAGGCTTGTATATTTTCATGTGAAATCTCACTTAAGGGCCAAATATGCAGCTAGAATAACTTGGCATAGGTTCACTGATTTATTCAAGGCCCATGACTCTCCCATTTATGTACAATTACTTTTAATTATATTTGTTCAACATGAAGCAGAACTGCATAATAAGAAAGCTATGAAAGCTTTCTTGGGAAGACTTTCCAAAGCAGATGGAGGAGGAAGGTTCCTGGCTTGACAGTAAATTGGACTTCGTACCTTTTAGAACCCTCTCTTTCTCTTTGGACTTTGACACTGAGATTGCTTATACAGGACCGTTCTCCTTTTGAGACAATTATTTATGGTTACTAGAAGAACATTATGTATTTTCAGACAGCTTCTAAAAGAAGAGCAAAATTCATAAGCGATTTTGTGCCTTACATTCTGCAAAATGGTTCTCGTGTTTTCTCTACATGGCTCATTTCTTCCTAGAGGGTCCTTTCCTAATGCCACCCTCCTATTCAGTCTCATTTATATTAGCTGCTGACATTCAGTTATTTACATCCCTCACCACAACTATACAGCAGTTGCCTAAATGGAAAAAGAAGTGGCTGAACCTTAAATTACTTCAGTTTGTAAACTTGATATTTGATATTAGGGCAAATGGTCTTGGCAATGTGTCCCTCTTGGGTTTCCGTTTCCTAAACTGTTTTTAAGCTCACAATTTTATGATTTGATACAATGCCTTCACCTGCCTTTCTCATAGCTTTTCATTTAAACACATGGATCTCTTGGGCATTCGCATTAGCTTTTGCATGCAGAACATTTAATAATTTTGGGTTTTGCTTAGAAGTGGCCTTTGATTTTCAGATTTTTAGATTTAGTTTAATAAACAAATTTAGATTTGTTTATATTTTTTAAAAAATCTGAAGGTGCAGAGGTGCAACGCATATTTCACAATCCTTGAAATCAATAAGCATCTAAACTAATTGTCCTGAAGTAATTTTACAAGGAGTAGCAGTAACATGCTTTATGCATGCCTGTTTCTTAAGTGTATGACTAAGCTGGACTGGACAATAGAGAAGATAATTTGCACAGAAAGTCTTAAAATTGTAGCCCTCAGGAAAGGTTTGGGAACATGAATATGGGGTAAACTGAAGGACATTTTAATTTGTAGTGTCAAGTCAAGAGCATATGTAACAGTGAAAACCATTCTTTGAGAACTGTCAAATCTAATCTTTCTTTGTTTTGCTGCATTAGTGAGTAATTGATATATAAAGAAAGGAAATGTAGTAATTCCCCTTGGAAAGGGCCTCCTGCTCACTATTTCCATATTTAATGCTTATAGAGCCTTTTTCTTCCTCAAAATGTGTTAAAGATGTGAATTTATTTAATCCATCCATGTTAATTTATTTAATACACCCAACACTTCACTGAGACTGGTAGTTATATATACTACTATTTCTGTCTGAGAGGGAGAAGAGGGCGGGTGACTTAGGTTGCTTCATTAACTTTTTTGTGGACAGAAAAAAAAGGGCACAGTTGGATCCCATTTTAGAACTAAGGATTTCCTGATTTTTAGTCTTCTGTTTACACAACTGTATTGTGCTGCTCTGACGTGAACTAAGTATTCCCCGGCTTAGGAGACAGAGGTGTTGTAGATGTAATCAAGATGTCCAAGTTTGAGCGTCTCCAGTAGGCACACTGGTACTTTGTTAGCTGTTACATGAAGCTTCCTGAAAATAATTTGGTGGTGTCCAAACGGCTCTAGTAATCACGGATCTCATAGCCTACTAGTTAATGTAGGAAATTGTATTTTCTCTGTGATTTTAAATCAAAATGCCACAAGATACTGAACTTCGGTATTTCTTTTACCATGTTGAATCGAAAGGTGCTTTGCGACATTTGCAAATGATGCACTTTAAGGACAAGGTAGCATTTTTCTTGTTTACTTCTTAGAACTTTTTCCTTTCTGATACTAAGGATGCTTTTTCAGGGTGGAACACAGGGAATTTATTGTGTAACACCTGTTAACAAAAGAGGGACTTGATTAATTTCCCACTCATGGTGCTAAGAATGTTCCCCTTTGTTGTCATTTTCTCAGGGTTATTACTCATTACCCTTATTCATTCTGCTTTGATAGAGGTAAATAGCTTTTAATTCCCCCTGCCCCCAAACCTTCTTAAAGTTTCCTTTGACAGCTTGTTGTAATTATGTCCCTCATTGAAGACACAGTCATTATTCTCTGTTGCCCTGAACAAGATTATTTAAGGCTCATTTTGGATTTACTCTGTGCATGTATGTTAAATGTTTTTCCCTGAAAAACATAAAATAGCGATGTGAGACAGTGGTAAATGTGATACTGATCACAGCTTATGTGTAGTTGGAGATATTTCAGTGAACATGAGCAATGCCCTTGTCATTACACTACACAAAAAAAAAAAAAAAAGAAAAAAGAAAAAAGGAAAAAAATGTGAATGCCAAAAGCATACAAGCAAGAAACTATACAAGCTTGCTGTAATACCTGTTATTGAGTAATTGTTACATACAGTTTACTGTTGAGCTGTCATTGTATCCTCAGCTTTAACAAAATATGAGCCAGTTGGGTTTTTGGGGTTTTTTTGCTATATCAGTAGTCCTGTTTTGGAAGATAATGTTATTCCTAATGTTATAATATTGCCTTGTGACATTATTACATCCTCATTTTCTTCACTTCAGCTCCCCAGACATAACTTACTTGCCAAAATTAACAAGTTCTTGGAAATGTCAGTCTTGCTTTGCCACAGGCCTTATTGTTACTGAGGCATCCCCAGTGCTGAGGCATTAACGACTAGCTCAGTCCATTCCTGAGAGACAAGGAAAGAGGGCACTGGTTCTTCATTTCAGGTCTTCTCTCCTTTCCCTTACAAAAGGGTGCTGCTTGGTAAGACTGTGTTCCGGGTTGCTAAGGCTGTTAATTCTCTGAGAGGCCAGACAGCAGGGGTAGTTCCAGAAACACACCTTTGCCCTTAAATGAACTTGAATTCACTTGAATTCACTTGAACTCCCATACAGAAAAAACCAACAAAACACAACCTAACACAGTAGTTATGTACTTGTTTTTATTTATCTAAGTGATCACATTTGAATTATCAGCTCTTGTAGAAGCTGCAGTCACAGGTTTTCTAGCTGCATTACATCTCATCTAAACAGATGCTTTTCATTATGAGATAGCAGGTATCTTTAGCCTCTGTCCTTAATTTTGTCTTTTTGCCTGCTCCCCTTTATGTTAGAATTTGATATTTTTTTTGGTATTCTGACAGTCTTAAGCTATTTAGTAGTTGTCTTATTCCTTGCGGTATTAGCATTTCTGGTTATTGGAAAACAGTAATGTGATGCAAGGAATGCTATAGAGATTTAAGAGAAACAATAGTTACTTTACAAATGAATAATGAACACTAGTTCCTAGTTTATCATCAAGAATATCTTCAGCTACACTTTCATATTATGAAACGCTTTGCTTTATGGCAAACATATTCCTGATGGCATGAGTTTTCAAATACAGACATGGTTTTGCCTGTAAATATTCCATGCAGAAATGACTGCATGTGCATAACTTTTTAACAGGATATATTAAGTTAAAACAAAAAAGTTAGTTTCTCTAATGACATCTCCCAGATAAGGCATGTCTACCTTGGAAAGTGGGTAGCCATATTTTTACAAAATCTGTGTTACACATAGATGGGTAGATGCAGACAATAGACATAGACTTACTAAATGTACTTGCATAGTTTACTTATTCCTATTACTTTTTGCTTTGTCGAAGCCACAAAAGGTCAACAACTGCATAAAGATACCTGTTGGAGGAGATAATTCTCCTTGAAAAGGAAGAGGCTGAATAAGGATGGAGAAACCAAAGGAAGTACTATGGTGGTCTAATCTGGACACAGTTTGTGTTTGCTGACTAGTCCCAAGTGGCCCTTGGGACTAGTATTTGCTGCACTTGCTGCCCACCTGATGTAGACCTGCTGGGAGCAGAAGCAGTTTACCCGGGATTTCTACATGTCTATAGCAGAGGCTGCCAAAGCACCAGCAAACTCCCTGAAGCAGCAAAGCAGCAGCTTGCACCACAAACAGTGAAATACCACCCTAGCTAGCAGATTTGGCAGAACTGCATTTGCTCTAAGACCACTCTTCCTGTAGAAGTTTATTTGTGAACTATATAGCTACATGAATTGTGTGTGTTGAGATGTGTAATTTCCAGATGTACATATGAGTCTGTGATTTACAGTAGGGTCTGTGTGAATAATTACAACTGTTGTGCACGCACACAGATTTTTACAGGATGTTTCCAAGAATTTTGAACAAAATGGACGCAGAGCCAGTGCATATTCCAATGATATTATCATCTATATATGTGTTTCTCCTTGCTTCCTACAGTCTGACTTCCTATAATTGGGAACAATCCCAGTCCAAGAGAGAAAATGAGAAATAGTGCAAATAATGCAGACTCTTTTTTTATCGTAATGGTCTGCACATGCCAGATTTAAATGTGCACACAGATGCCACTGAAATGGAGACAGATCCAAATCCATCTCATGTCTTTAGCCTAGCAAACGCTTTCCCATTTCTGAAGAGAACATGAAATCCCTTACTGAAAATGAGAGATTGCACCTTAAAAATTATTTCAAGTGATTATATTTATAGGCTGTTTATGAGTCTCATTACTATGTACATGAGCACATAAATTGAATTAGCCTCACAAGAGGCGTTTATCCAAGGACACACAGGATGTCTGCAGCACAGCCAGGAACCAGAAGATATCTTCCAAGTTTAGTCCAGTATCTTAACCACAATGCTATTTTTGCTTACTTGAGTCCCACTCTACTCCATTAGCGACCAGAAATCTTCAAGTGGAGAACTCTGCTCTGTCTTTCCAAACAAGATCACATGTGGTTTGTGTGTTCCTCTGCATTATATTAAGATCTCTCAACAAGAATGTGCGCCTGTGTCATCAGTCAGGATCACTCCTTCTAAATGACTGCAGCAAATAGCAAAAGAAAACAACAGACGTGTAAAGTAAGATATTACAGATCTTTTTAAAAAGAGCATCTCATGCTTCTGCTATGAAGAAATATCCTATTCAGAGAAAACCATTACCTAATTTAGTATGGAGGGGATAATCTACTGTTGATGTTAATCCTTTGGAGTCTATTTTAGCTCTCTGTTTTGTAAAATTATTGCTTCATCCTCTGTCAATTTTACAATTCAATATCATTAATTTTATATGTAGAAAAGGATTGATGGAACTGCCTATTGTTAAGGTTTTCCATCCTTTACCATTAAAAATCTTTCTTTTCAGTTGCTGTAAGAGTAGGATTAAGTTTACTGAGCAAGAGGATTGAGATTAGCAAGCGGGTCCAAGGCTTGGAGCAGTACCCACCTGCCAAAGTTCAGTAGGACTCTCTGCTGCCAGGATATCCACGGGGCTTACTGCTGCATTTTGGTGCACTGACCCCACAGGGGAGAATGGGAAGGTCTTGTTACTACCAGTTGCTCTGTTAGTTTTGTGGCTGAAGCCTGTTTGAGAAGGAGCTGCAGGTTTTAGTGTTGTGGAGGACCCATGGGAGGGATGGCTTAATTGAAGCCTGCAGTTTACATATGAGTTGGGAGCAATGAGCTTATGTCTCCTAGTGGAAGCCTGGGCTTTGAGCAGGACTATGTTGTATGATGCACAGTATTCTGAAAATGTAGGTCTTTCCTCAAAATGTGCACTAAAACCCAGTACTGACTTTTTGGTTAATTTTCTATGTGCCTCACTTGCTTACCTGATAACTGGAGATGAACGTAGTTCTCTGTCTCCTCAGGTTTTAGGAAGATAAATTTACATGTGTTATAAAGCATGCTGTCACTGTAGTGAAAAACACCTGCTTGAAAGTCTATGCAAGCATTAATAATTCTGTCTTCAGAGCAGAGTTTGAATGCTGTACAGTAAGCATGGTATGGTATTAAAAAGTGATGAGAAAATAAAATATGAAATATTTTGTCATTTGGTTAGCGATGCCCATCCAACACTGAGAACAAGGCGAGGGTGCCTCCTATTAGAATTAGATGTAATTCTGCAGATTTTATTCTAATGAAGAGGCTCAAGATGGTAGTTAAGGTAGAATAAGCAGTCTTAATTCTGACACTCCAGAAATTTTAGCTGTTTACTTTGCAACTCGTCTTTTAATATACTTTCTGTTGTGTTTTATATAAAGTGACTAAAGTGGAAATGTAAAAGCTCCATCAGGATAATGTAGAAATCTTAGTATCATGTTCCAGAAATCCCGGGCTTGGTATGACACCTCTTCACTGGCCAAGAGGAACTGGTATTCATGCTGGCAGACGTGCAACAACCGCCAGCAATAAGGAGGAGGCCAGAGCTGGGGACTGAGCACTGAATGTATACCAGGGCCAGACAATGAACAGAGCCGCCGGCATTGTGGCTCCTAGGGGACATGGGGCGAGTGGCAGGGTGTGCAGCTTGTGAAGTCTGCTTCTGGAAGTGGTTTTTAATAGCTGGTTCAGGAAACGGTTGCCACGTTTAAGAGACAGTTCTGCTGGACCAGGTCAAACTGCTTCCAGAGAGTCCTGTGGGACCGAAGTGTGCAGTGGCACACTGTCATCTACTGACCTACTTGGACCATGGGTTACGTGTGTATAAGTGCTTGTAGATAGAAAGCTGTCCATTATTTCAGTTCAGAGATGGTCCTTTTCAAAGCAGCACATTGGAATTTAGAGTCTCTGTTTCCATTCACCTTTATAGGAGTTATACAACTGAGTACCCATACATCACCTGATTTTTTTCTGCCTTGCTGGTTGGTGCTTACAAGGCTAGCTCTTGAATTAGGTGTTATTGTGTTTCCTTTCATATAAGAAGGAGGCAACTAAATTACTGCATAAAATTAGAGATATAAATACTGTGAGGTTCATATACTGCTCTTTTTAATGTTGAAGGACAAGCGAATGACTTGCTGTGACAGTGGGATCTCTGTCACCTTTCTCTTATAGCCAAGAACTTAATAATAGAAAAGACCAATTCAGAGAGGCATGCAGAGAGGGTCTTTCATTTGCCCTATCATTCTTCACTAGTGTTTCCTCTTACTTGATCTCTCACTTTACACCTAAGACATTTCTCTTGCTGTTTGAAGAGTGCTGGTAGACATTGGCCCTTATCTAATATTATTTATTGTTAGCTCCTCTTTTCCACTCAGGCTGCAATGACTGCTTCAGGGTCATGTGGGTGGAAATGAGAGTGCATGCTCCACAGGTAGCTGAGTCACTGAGCCGGTCCCCCAAACTGCCTGCTCTTTAGAGTAAACAGGTTTTTTTCTTTTATTGCAAATAGAAATCTCAGCTGACAAGAGAACCACCTGCAAATAAGCATGCAGGTAGTATAGTGCATGATGCGTGGTACACCTTAGATAGAGTTCCAGTCTGAATTATAGAGATGTTTAAGGACTTTCAGTGGCTTTAAGGTGACCCAGAGTTGCTAGAGTGATGAGGAGTCGGGACGGTCCTATGGGACATTTATTAATATTACAATACTTTGGAAACAAGAGCTAAGAACTTGCTAAGAGCTGACATTTGCAGCTAAAATATGTAACTCCTGAAGAAATGCAGAAGCACCCCTTATTAATATTGGCTTTTCCTAGCATCAAACTTGAAATATGATGATAGTCTGTAAGTGTGCAATGCCTCTTTCCAATTAAAAAAATGTGCCAGGTACCATGTCTAAGCAGGGGTCCAGCAGTGAAAGGACAGCACATCCAACTAAAGTAATTGGCACAGTGTCGAATGAAAAGGAATCAAGAAAATGGTTGATGCCATGCTCTTGGCCACAACCCTAACTGAACTTTTAAATATTTAATTGTGTCCTGAAGCCTCATTAACTTGGGTTTGGTTGTTAGACCAATGGGAGAATCAAACAGCAAAATCAAGGAATTTTGACAGAACTGTCATAAACACGGAGGTTTTAAAGCAGACAAACCAAGCCCAAGAACTTGTAGCGTAGTCCCAGCAGTTGAGATAGGAGTTATCAATGTGTGGAGAGGAAGCAACCAAATGCATCCCTCTCTGTCTCCTGGCTTCAATGAGGTAATCACTCGCCTCTTCTCATGCCCAGTACTAAAATTTGTTTGAAAGAGATCAAGGAAATATGTAGACTGCAGATGGTGCCTGGAGATTGTTATATATCATTATACAGGCAAAAGCAATGTTAAAAAAGCATTAAGGTTGCAAAGTCAAGTGTTCAAAAGGTATAAAATTACAGAGTAATGGTTGTCTATGCAGTTGTAATGGGCTTCTCTGTGAACACTCATTATCTTTTTATTATTCATTATAATTATCCCATTACTCATTAACCTTAAATGTGGGATCACATGGAATTTTCCCCCTTGTTCTTTTAATTTAATTTAAGTGTGAAAAAAGTTTTAGNGACTAAAAAAAAAAAAAAAAAAAAAGAACCTGAAAATGCCATCCCATGGCATATTGACAAATGGATTGTCAGCAAGGCTGAAATCTTTCTATTTATCACAGAGACATGGAGAGAGTCTGGCAGCATTAGATTTCAATCGCCTATGTGGACCAGTGCTAGAAGGGGCTGGATCACTTTGCAGCTGGGTGTAGATTATTTTTGATGACAACAGAGGAGTGATCAATTTTAGGAATTTGCTGTTTATGGCCAAGATGCAGAGTGGAAGGGCTGTTCTCTTCTTTCCTCATGTCTCTGCCCCTTCCATTCTCCCCTACTTTGGCTCCTCTCTTGCCCTGTCTAGCCCCTCAAATCAATTTGGCTTTTCTTAACTACCTGGTTGCCATCACTGCTGCTTTTTCATTCTTGATTTTACTTGATTCTTAATCTCATGTCCTATCTTGCATAGGTATTTCCAGCTCCCCATTTGATTCTTCTCCACTCTAGATTGTAACGCTTACTCACTCTGGGCTCCTTTTACAGCACCAGAGTCCTTGTCTCGCCCTATAACTTAGGCATATCCCGCATTTACTCTTCAGTCTCCTTTTGTGTTCCCTCCTCCACAGCTCCTCATCTCAGTGAGTAATGGGCAATAACCCAACACCGCAGCAGTATCATAATAGCAAAAATAATGCAATGCCCCACTGTACTACCAGAGTTAGGTGCCAGCATCTCCTGCCATATGTGCAATCCATGTCTCAAGCTGTGCTGCTCGGGTGAGACCAGCGCTGCTCCATGCAGCTCCTCTTTTTGTGTGCACACTTCCCCACAGCTAAGAGGGAGGTAGATGACATTCTTTGTCTGTCTGCAGAGGTGTGTGGGAGCTGGGAGGGAAGTGGGTATAGATATTCCAGGGAAGCATTTGCTGACCATGCAGGGACTATGCAATTTCAAATATTTTTCATGTGGTCAGATCTAGAAAAAATTCACAAGAAATGCAAAAGGCACATCCTTAGCAGAAAGAGTCACCCAAATCTCAGGTGTCTCTTCCACATGTAGTAAGAAACCTTACCTTCCTTCGAGCTCCACTATTCAAGGAAAAGAAGCTGGATGAGCTTGGACATTTTTGCCTACATTTGGCACCACTTTATTCCATCACAGGAAAAAAAGCTCCTATCTTTCTCAAGAAACAAGAAAAGGACAAATGTTTTGACTGAAATTTCTCACCATGAATTTGAAGGGAGGATGTGATCTACTGGATGGAAGTACTCAGCTTAAATTGTAGAGAACTGACAAACCAGCAGTTCGCTCAAATGGAGGTCTGATATTGTGAGAAATATCAAACCCCCATAGTGGCAGAATGCTACTGCCCCTTCTGATAAAACATCCAAAGAAGATGACCAGCACAAATAAATATCTATTACTAGAATACAAGTCGCAAATTAAATTAAGATTTTTTTTTTCCTTCTACAACCTCTTCACTGTGCAGAAACAGCTTGGTGGGAATGTACCAACTGGCCAAACCACAAATTATCTGGAAGCTGAATTTGTGCTAGTATTTCAGCTGAAAAACTGTATCAACAGATTAATATTTCATTCTTACTCGCTTTTAGCGTTTTCTCCATGTCATTCTTACCCTGTTGTATGTGAGGTGAGAAATCTTTGGCAAAGCCTGTTTTTACGTTTTTAAGCTGATACATTTTGCTGTCACAGGATCCTGAAAAGACAAGCGTGTTCATTTCAGGGCTGTGCAACTTGCAATTGTGAGATGGGAAACTGTGTACATCTATACCTAGCAGAAACTTCTTTAAATCCCTATATTGAAAAGAAGTCAGTAAGAGGTGAGACTGATTGGCTCCTCGGTTTATGAGATCCAATTCTTCCCCTATTAATGAACTTAGTATCTTTACCTTCTACTATGTTTTAAACTCCCTAACTCTGTCCACAACCCTGCTGAGGCACCTCAGCTGACATGAATTTAGATGTTTATGGCACGGAGTTCTTTGCCCTCCCATCTAGCAGGATGAATTTCCAAGTTAAAAAGAACAGCTCAAGTGGTATCTATTTTCCCCTGTTAGTATTTTGGAGCCTGTATCTGTGACTGAGGAATCAGGGCAACAAGGGCAAATGGAGAAAAGGGTAAGAAAAGGAAAGTACTTGTGCTGGCAAAGTGTAGGGGTTAGGTGGGGACAGGAATGAAGAGGAGACAAAATGGGTGAAGAATTACAGAGTAAAAATTATTTGGGAATAGGATGTTGGGAGAGGTGAATAGGGTAGAACAATAGAGAAGAGCATTTTCTGAATGTGAATAGGAATCATTATGAAGTTTCCACCACCTCCTAATAAAAATACAGTAGCCTTGACTCCCTGTGCTTTATTAAAAACTCCAGCTGGAATATATAAAAGAAGGCAGGCAAATTATTCTCCAAACAGATAACTTTTAGATGAAGTAGAATGTAGAGATTTGATGAGATTTTTTTGAAGGCAAAAGATAGTTGATGAACAAGACTGAAGAAAAGATACATTGGGGAGGGGGGTGGGGAGAAAGGAAAAGAAAAAAATGGTAGAGGAAAAAAAAGAGAGAAGATTTGAGCTATAATTATCATTTGTCTGTTTGCAGGAAAAAATTATCTCTTATCCAAAGAATTTCTCTGGTACAGGGAAGTGTCAGTCCTAACTCTGTTTTTGCTAGACGTCAGGTCACTCTCCCTTTTGCTCTGGAAAGTTGACAAGTATTGGATTGGGAGGTTAAACATTTCTACAGTGTGCTCTGTTGAGAATGGGCTTGGTATTGTTTAATGGGCAATGGTCTATACTGCAGCTGACAAAATACAGATTTCCTGAAGCAAATATATTCAGTTCAATACATTTTCTTTGGTTATGATGGACGGTAATCTGGCGTGACATAAGGTTTGATTTTGCACGGCAGGTTCTGTGGTAAATGGAAATCTACAAAAAATGGAATTTTTTTTTTAAAAAAGCCATTATTCCTATAAAAGAGTGAACTGATTTGAAAAATGGAGAATTGGTTCACATCTCCAGCTTACCTGCATGTGGAAGTTTTTATCCAACTCCCAGTACTTCTCCATTTGCTATGCATTTTCTCCCTATCTGGTGAGACAGCATTTGAAAGCCGGAAATTCCCCTTCTGTTGGGAATTGTTATACACAGTCTTTTGATTCCATATTTAGTGGATACTTGTAATTTTTCTTGTAATGTCACGGGGAAGCTTTACATGTTGATAACAAGGCACTAGAGGTCCTAGTAAGTATTTTTATGTGCTTTCCACTTCACTTCCCGATTGTGTCTGGGTGAGAAGGAGAAGAATAGCATTTTGTTATGGCCAAAGATTACAGTTTCTCATAACCTGTGTTTTTTCTTTATTTATAAAATATATTGGACTGAATAGACTCTGAATTACTGTAGGGCTTACTGGAGCAAGCTAAAGTGCAGATTGCTTTTCCCAGTCATGAATTTCAATTAAAAACAAACAACTGATGAACACATTTCCCTAGAGACTGATTTAAATACTGGCATGTCATCTGTATAATTCCTAACCAATATTTTCCTACGTCTGTAGAGAAAAAGAGAATTTTAGCTTAAGATATTTTTTGAAAACATGTTAGAGACTTGGGTTTAGACTTCAATTTTTCCTTTTTTGGGGGGACCAAGTAGGGAAATTTTTATTGCAGTTGGGTTAAGTCAGAATTTGTATGAAAAAAATAAAAATAAAAAAATACAAATTTGAACCAAACTGAAAAAAATCTAATATTTTGAGATTTCATCAAAGCTATGAAATTTGCAATAGTCATAATGAAAAATTATTTTACAAACACTTTTGAATGAAGTTTTGGGTTAAATTGCAAGGGTATTGCCCTAATTGTACTGTTTTTTAGAACGGGTTCTATTAGCAGATGAAATGGAAATTATTATCAAAGGTTCCTTCAGGCCTTATTTACAGCCAGCATTAGATGAAGAGTGATATAGCAGGCAAATAAGCCTGCCAGATATGAAAGAGAGAGGGAGAAATGTGTCTTGGCATGCTGGGGAGGATAAGTATGGAGAAAGCAGAAAGTAGTATATTTGATAGTGATGGAATTTAGCCTGAGATGACCCTTTATTCTTGCCTATTGTTAACTTTTTCCCATGCAGAAAATGCCACAGCCTGAGTTCTCTATCAGCAGCTGTCTGGATGGTGGAAGAACAAGCTGTTTACATATGTTATTACAGATTTCTGATGATGTGTTGTTTTGGTGCCCTACCGAAATCGAGGTTCCCCTGTGGTACTGTAAAAACACAGAGATTGTTCTTGCCACAAAGAGCTTCCAGTTGAAGCTTATAAGACAAAGCCAGAAGGGAGGGAGAGGGAGAAGTGGTTTGTCCAAGGTCACAGCGTAAGTCAGGAGCAGCACCAGCAGGAAAACAGGACACAGACCTCTAGTCTTCCTGGGCTTACGTAAATAGGGGCATTTACCAGTGTAATCGCTCCCGGGTAAGAATGCCCACAAGAGATGTTATGTGGGTATAACTCTAACTGTCAAGGATGCTGGTGCAATTACATTAGTAAACTTTCCCAGGCACATGAGCCTCTGCTCCTGGGCTTTAACCGCGATAGCCCCATTGCAAGCAGGCCTTCTGCCAAGGAGTGTTGTTGAAAATTTAGCAACAGGAAGGAAAGAAAAAACAAACCAAAACAGCCTACACTTCAATTAGAGGAAAAGATAATTCCTTTCAAGTTGAGAGGCTCGACTCCTGCTGGCCTTTGTTCTTAAGCTTACCCTCGCTGTAATTTCATAGAGCAACTTGAATAATGCTGGTTTGTTCTGTGATTACCCTCAGCTGGAGCACAAAATTAATATCTCACTAAGTAATTCAGTCCATGATGGGTGAACATTTAGTCAAACATGCCCTAAAAAGATAGAATTTTCCATGTTTGCTGGAACTCTCTCAGTGACAATTAATTGCCTGTGTTCTTATGTGTTTATGAGCCTCAGTAAACAGGCGGCATATTTACGTCTTCCCATTACCTTCAGAAATAAACTTCCTTAAGAAAAAAATCTCATGTTCCCTGATTACAATCTGATTTTAAGTAAACAGAGGGTATGGAGAAAGTGACTAGTAAGCAGGACTTTGGAGGGAGGAAGGTGGAAAGTGGAGAATTTTCTCCCTCTGAAATCGTACTGCATATAATGCTGGTAGTATTAAATTAATATGCTGCATGAGTGAAATGGCCTTGGTTAGTCCTCTTACTGTTTTGGGGTTGGTTTGCCCTTTTTATCTTAAGAGTTTAGGCTCAAGAGCAGATACAGTATTTACTAACTTGTGATGTGGAGCTGCTATAGAAAATACAAGCTTTGAAAGGTGTGTCTTCTAACCTGTGCAAAATGCTGGTGTTTTCTGAAAGCCCAAAATTATTGATGTGGAATTCTATTTAAGGGTACAGCAGTGATAAAGCTACAGCCAATGTTTCTCTCCTGTTTCTTCACGTTGCATTTCTCTGCCATTGCACTGCTTTCTCTCCTCATGAACCTCCACCAGAACTGAAAGGAAGTAGCAGTCCTTCCCCCCGTCAATTATATTTGCTTCAGCCTTTGCCATGCTTTGAGGATTTATGAGGAGAGGAACCCACTGTTCTTCAGACAACTGGGGCATCGTCGTTGACTGGTCATGTTACTTAATTCTCTTCCACTTAGCAGAATGAATTAACACTTGCAAAGTGTTCTGAGATCCATAGGAAACAGATTGTAGACAAAAGAATAAGATAATATTTACTCTGGTTCTATCCATTACCATCTGGAGAAAGAGGACTTTAATGCATAACTTTGGGCTGTCTGTACAACTGGCTGCTGGTTTCATTTGCTTGTGCAAGTAAGAGATTATATCAGATGGAAAAAAAATTGCTATCAGTGGATTCATGGTTGTTCACTTTTTCCCCAAATTTTTCACTCTGCTGCTGTCTGAAGATTTCCTTTAGGATTGGGCCTTTACGTAAAAGTAGGCCAATGGAAATACCTGAGCCATAGTATTAAGACATAAGATGATAAAGTGAAAAATAATGAAATCTAATGATAGATGGCAAGCCTTTGCTGTTGTCCAAAATCTCATACATTAACTCTTTCAGATTTACTCTGGGCCATCTGCAGCTCTGCCTAATTCTGGAGTTTGTGGTGCTGTGATGTGGATGGTAAACCTGGCCCATTTTTCCTGCAGGCTGGAGGTGTGCGTGTGTGGGGAAAGCCACCCTTGGTGTTGTTTGGTCTCTTGTGAGAGGAACGCATCTGATAATGGTGGTGTCCCCCACCCCGGAGAGATTTTGTCGATCTCAGACACTTGTTGTTAGGCTGTTGTTGTTAAGCTAAGTGTTTTGTTTCTCAGTGTCTTTTTTTCCCCACCTCCTCCATGGTTATCACATGCTTTGCTGATGGTTGCACCAGGATATATCACTTGTTAGAAATTCAGTTAGCTATCCTTAGGCAAATCAGCTTGGTAAGTGAACTACTAAACAGCAAGATTCTGTGTTCACCAATATAGTTTTAAGGTACCTGGACTGAAGGAGCTGACAGATCCAGAAATAAAATCTGTATTCTTCTTGTAACCCATTGTAAACAAGCTGTCGAGCATCACTATGGTCTCCTTTGAAATAGCTTTAATGAGTAAATAGAAAGAATAAAAGCAGAGAGACAGTGTCAAAAATGTAAGCCAAAGATAACTGTTGTTTTTTCTTTAACTTATTATATTGCTTTAGGTGGTTGTAGCTGTATTTCTGCTGCTCAATAAGCAAATTTTCCCTTAGAAAATTTTGACATAATTTTTTAAAAAGTTAGTAATTCTAGAATACATATTGCTGCTTTTCAAGAGCAAGGAGCTAGAAAATGTTTGAATTACTCCCTGATTCTGCTACCTGTAACTTTAGAAGGTTTTCATACAACAGATAAAAAGCTTACTTAAAAAAAAAAAAAAAAAAAGGAAAGAAGTGTATGTAGAATTGTATTTTAGCAAAGAAAAGTCCCTGAATTACGTTCTTCTACCAGTTTTCTTTTAAGTCACTTTTTGTGAATGAAAAAGTCTGCATTTTATGAAAGGTAAAAATACATCCAAACATATGTAATTTCTGTACTTCAGGCTGCCAGGAGAAGCATTCTCTTTTTTTTTCCCGTCAGTTAACTCTGGGTTTCTAATCTGCAGCTTTGGTTGTTGCTGAGTTAATATCCTTCGGTGCCTGCCTTCGAATGGATTTGTCTGTCTGGTTTACAGTTGATTTGTTCCCATTTATTTTATTTCATTTCTAAATTGAAGAGATCCTATTGCTTGCCTGTCTTGCAAGTCTCCCCCCAGGTTAGCGACACTGGTGGCAGCAGCACCTTGTCAGATGTGCTGGGACTCAGCTCACTTGCTGGGTTCCCATGAGTGGGTCTGGCTTGGGCTTGATAATGAGCCTCCGATAGGAGGAAAAAAAAGTTGTGAAGTTTGCTTGCTGTTGCTCACTGGGATCGAACAGCTTGTCTTTTCTTTTGAGGAACATTTATACTTAACACTTGGTAGGCAAACTGCTATTTCAGTTTGCAAGTGGATTCGGATATTCAAATGCACAGGCCAGAAAATGAAGGGGATTCTATTTAAACAGTGTGCTCCCGAGTCACAGATGATCTTTTTGATGTCTGTATTTTGCAAATGGAAATTTTCCATTTTCCAATGCTAGCATTTGTTCAGAGCCTGTGTGCTATCTAAATCTGCCTTTGTGGCTGTTCATTTGCATTTTTGCTATGCTATATTGCCTCCTGTCTTCTCCCCTTGGCCTCCCACTCTTTTATATTGAATTCCTATTTTTGCTGCCTCCACTCTATCTTGCATCTCCAGAGGCTCAATCATACAAGGAGCTGCGCACTCGGAACAAACAGCAGAAACTGCTCAGCACCTCATCAGGATTACAGGTGAAAAGGGAAATCCAAACCATCTGCATATTTAAGACTTTTTCTGGGAGAGAGCAGGAGGGAGGTGGAGCTGTTACCAGCTCAGGTAGCAGTCCGGGTTCTCCTGCAGCTCCCGACCTTTTCCTAGTTGCGAGAACTGCTGGCACTACTGGCCAGTGTGTCTGACAGGGATGTGTGCGGATGTAGTCAGGTGATATAGCCAAAATGGTCCTTTCTGGACTTAAAATAATGGCCACAGGAAACCGTGCATGTTCAGGTAGATCTCTTGGTCAGAGTGAGCAGTTTTCTACTTATTATTTCTTTTTTATTTCACTCTGTACACACAGGTTCTGTCTTCCCCCAAATCTGGTTACATCCACTTATACAAGCAAACCGCTTAGCAAGAAAAACTGCGTTAATATCCTGAGGGAAAAGTGAGAAGGTGGGGAGAGAAGCACAACAACTTAATTCTGGCAGTTGAAAGAACGATCTGAAAGTTGTCAGGCTCAAAGTATCACGTACCGTCAAGTAATCACTATTCACTTCTGCAGATATCAACCCTCAAACAGCCTATTTCACCCTCGAGGAAAGCAGGGGGGCAGAGGGGGAGAAAAAAACGGGTAAGCAAGAAGTATCGCTGGAGTATCACACACTACCATGAGAGGCAGTGTATTTAAAGCTGAGCAGCAATGCAAACGCAGCATAGGGCTGGGGAGCTGGGAATTGCAGGCTCCTCCTCCCTCCCTTTCTTCTTCATTCACCTCTGCTCTGAGATTCTGAGGCACCACACGGTACTGGCCAGCTTGGACTTAAGTAGTCATTGAAAATACTCAATAGTTTACCCAACCCGGCCTTTCTTCTGAACCTGTTATGGCAGGTGAGGAAGCTGGGAAGCTGGGGTGCTGGCAGTGCTCCACAGTGCTGCTCTGTTGGGCAAGGACGCCTGGTGCAGTGCTCTGGGAATGTAGCACTCGCTTTACAAAAGTTTTTCTCCTGAAACACGGGGCAAATACTCGTGTAAGAGTGGCACCTTGTTCCTACCACGTCTCACAGGACTGATACCTAAATGCCAATGATGAAGAATTACTAATGCCTGGTGATAGAAGCACAGTGTGTCCGTGTAGTATGCACAGATGTATAGGCAGTATTGTGAGCACGTGTATGGCTTCCCACACTGCCCATTTCCTTCAGCTGCTTTCTTTTGCTCGTGAACTAACGGGCTACGGGGCAGTTATAGGAATCCATAACAAAACCCTCTGCTTATGAGAACAGCAAACTGCCAGAGTAAAGCGTGATATTTCCATGTTCCTGTCATGTGCAAGCACGTGCCCACAAACCAAAACACAGCTGGCAAGTCTAATTTTAGCTCTACCAGCCTTGAGAAGTGTCCCTTTAAAGAAAATCTTTTTATAATTCTTTTTTTTTTTTTTTCTGGAGCAATTTGGTTGATAATGCAGCAGCTGACAATCCTGCTGCAATACTACCCAAGATTTCAATAAAAACAAATGGAAACTGCTGCCCCACATTTTTTCCCCCCGAATTTATAAATAGGCAAAGCCACCGTAGAGAGGCCCAGGAATTCGATGACGTGTTAAAGCAAGAAGTGATTGGAAAAAAAATTAAAAAAAAGGAGAAACGCTGGGATTTGTGTACAAGAGGAAACATTTTGTTATTCACGCACTTTTTTACTGGTGATTTACAGTCCTGTTGCAAGACACGCTCTTCCTTCGAGTCTTTCGGAGGATAAGCATCTGGGTCCCCGGTGCTGACACGGGGCCCGCAGGGCCGGGGTCCGCGGCAGGTGCGGGGCTCCGGCCAGCTGCGGAGAGCACACCTGGCCCTCACC